>JAOEHQ010000003.1:216255-229265 GCA_025447715.1 Asclepias incarnata
GTGATATGTTAATCTTTCACATATAGCACGTAACTCTGTGAACTTGAGCAGCGCCTGCTCGCTGACCCTCCTCAACGAGCAGCCTTAAAGTTCATGTCAAACAATTTAAGAATGTTCAAGTGTTTGACTAATGAGTATTTATTTTCATTCAATTACGTATGTTTAATTTTTGTGTGTCAAACTTATCTTCACGGCATACCTTGTAATTCATTTATTTATAATCAACAAAGGAATATTGAAAAGTATACCTTTACATTATCTTAATCATGCTTATAGACGGTTTTGGGACCAACATGATGCATCGTGAATGCCAAGTCAACATAAAATTCCTGAGAAATAACATTGGTGAAATTAAGGTGGTGTAGCAAAACTCTAAAACCCGTTTTTGCATAGAGTATCTAAGAAAGATTTCTATTTATTATGGGGTTGTCTAATATGTGTTTAAGGGCACACATAAGATGTAATTAATGTACCAAATATTATTCTTGGAAAATGAAAAATGTACTTTTGGGTTGAAAATTCCACTAAGTATATAATTATAATGGTACTCGCTGTATGTAGTTCAGTGAGCACTTATAGTTGATCTTCTGATAAATAACGAACAAGATTCAAGTAGTTCAAAGAAATACTTGACGACAGAACATGTCTCACTGAAGTGGAATTAGCATACATGTGTCAGAATCAGAACAAAACAACCAAGTCTCTGGTCAGCGAGTGTTGACAAATCACTCGATGACCATTTGCAAACCTGTCAAGACCGAGCGACAAAGTAATCTTCAAGAATGCACTCAAGTAATTGATAAGCCAGTTCATCAATTAGCCTTGAGCCCTGTGCATGGTCGTCACATTTATTACTTGATGTTTGCATACCATCAAGCATTAAATGCTCTTGTCAGACTTCACTGGATGAGTGACATGTGGAATCCACGCACGAACCTTTATAGGAATATTTGCCTATAAAATAGGGATATTTGTACAAGGTTACAGATTACAGATAATCTTTAACAGTTTCATTAAATAGGGATGATTTATCTTGTAACATTTACTCCGGGAACTTTATCAGTAACTCTAGTCAGCGAGTGCTTTAAGTTCATAAATAGTGACTTAAGTGTGTTCAGTGATTATATAGGAGTTGTATTGTCTTTCGAGAATGCGTGTTTAAGTTTGGTGTGCCTCGCTTATTTACGCATCACACCTTGTAACTCTCCGATTTAAATCCATATGATTTATCAATTGAAAATAACTTTGTGTTGTGCATTAACTAAATCTGTTGTGTTTATTTACGTATACAAAACTGGGACTAAAATGTACCAATATTCTTCTTCAAAATGTAATCTATCCTTTTCAAGAAGAATATTTGATGCACAACTTATGTGTGCCCTTAAGACACATAGTAGACAACCCCATTTATTATATGTTTCTTTGTTGGTTCCCAAGTTTTCACACTTAGTTACTTTACTTATTTAATTAAGTTAAGAACAGAAAGTAAATAAACAATAAGTAAAGGACATAATAGTTAAGCAATTTGTATGAGCTCTCTTTAATATATGCGAAAGAGGGTTACAACGCTAAAGTTAGATGAAACTAACTTGAATACAATGCTTAACTTTATCACTAGATAGTCTAGTAACGAAGTCTACACCTACTAAAGACTCAAACAGGTTTTACAAAATACAACTTATGTAAAATGCAAACTAAGAATTTACACTTAGAAATTCTTGGACCAATCGGAACAAATGACTTCACAAGCTTGCCTTTTATAGGGAGAGATTAAAAATAGTTTTTGAGGCTTGAATGTTGATGTGAAGGTGGTTGTCAATATTTCATTGGTGAATTACTTTAACATTTAATGCTTCTGAATTGTCTTCTTTTTTTGTTTTATCATTTTGGGTGTAAAAGAATTGTTCACGCAGACTTACACATCCTAGTCTTTTTTTACAAATGGATAAAGTACACGACTGTTGTGTGTAAGTCATGTGACCTTGGGCACCTAGCACTATGAATTCTTTTTTCCTGCCTACTTTTGACTTACAAAAGATATGATAAGAATGACACTTCATTGTTTCATAGATTGTTGATGGCTTACTTCAGCGACCAAATCTTGTCAGCGAATCATGGTCCTAACATTCTTCAATATTTACAGATGAGTAAAACATCACCTGTTTATAAGGCTATGCATTTCTCATTGATTGTTCTAGTAGGTCCAGGAACACTCTTATAAGAATTCTAACTAAGTTCTACAACAACAGCAACAAAAGTTTAGGCTTGTTCAGTTGTTTCATTATAAAAAGCATCTAGTGGATCCTACATTCAGAAAAGAATCCTAGAAATATGGAAGAACTCTAGTATTGTAAGAGAACTCAAATTGCCCTTCTTTGTGAATAATATTTGTACGTGATCTAGTACGAGTCATGTATATATGACTATATGTGTCACTTATGTGGCTCAACCACTCGTATTTTCTTACCACATAATACTACTCACATACGTATCTACAGCCCTTATTTTGTTGTGACATAATACCTTCGTATTTTCTATCTCCCGGTTTAATTTGAACGACTTAAATTAAGGATTTTGATACGCATAAGACCATCAGGAATGGGGGCGTTTTTTTGCACTTTTTGGCTCCGGAACGCCCCGGAACACCGCCCCAAGGGGCGTTCTTTTGTTTTAAAAAGCGTGTCACGTTTTAAATGGAACGGGTGTTTTGGTCTTACCTACACACACACAATACCTTTAATAATATAAATATAAATTAAAAAAAAATAAAATAATTAAAAAGCTGACAAGGGGCGTCCCGCCCTTTCCACCATTCCTGTTAGTCTAACCTTTGGTTTTATAAAAAACTCTTAATTCTTTTGAAACCAGAAGTCAGGATCATGAAATCTATTTTCCCTGTCATTGCTCAATTGGCATATATATATATATGGGAAAATCATCCATACAGCCAGCAGCATGGCTGCTGCTCTCACACATCAAAATCAATTTTGTCACATGATTGAAAAAAAAAAAAAATTATGTGAGAGCAACTGCATCTATGGGGATGCAGTTGACTGCATCTATGCTTTCCCCTATATATATATATAGATGTTTAAAGACATGCGAGACTTGACTACTTGAGTGATAGAATCAAACACCACTAAATTGTGAATCATTTCTCACACCATAATATACATAAAGAGAACAAAAAAAAAAAACCGGCTTCATGAAGGGTGAGTTGAAAAACATGTGCCCCAAACATACGATTTCCACTCTGCTTACTTGCACATCATGTTTTCTATTTACTTTTTAGGTGCAACACTCTATTCTTTCTCCAAATAAATATACTATCTACTATGCTACTACTCATAATCATGTTTTTTTTTACTTTCTAACAGTAGTATGGGGTACTTTTGACAATGGGAATCACCTTTCCATCACTATTTTTTTTTTTATCAACTTTACAGTAGAGAAAAAGAGTAGGTCACGTGAGGTATCTCAGTAAGTCACGTGTCCTGCATTTATTCATGCAAAACATAACATTTCACTTTCTTTCCGATATTTGTAAAAGAAAAGAAAAAAACAAATACATAAATAAAGAAAGAAAAATTAAAAAAAATAAATAAATAATAATGACTGTTTTGTTTGTTTTTTGTTATGTGGTAGGGATGTTTTTTTGGTTTCATCTGCTGAGTTTTCTTTCTTTGTGGGCTCAAGTTTCAATTCATTTGATTGGGGTTTAAAGAAGCTCTATCTCTTTCATTCTCGACCTCAGCTAAACCCCACATTACAACTATGTGTGTGTTTTAGTGTGTGTATTAATCTCTTTTTTTCTTTTCTTCTTGATTATTCCACTGTATACAAACTTTTTATATAGAAGACTTGGCTCAACCTTACCTGCTCAAGGTTGAGGGGTCAATGAGGAAAAAAAAAGCAAAGAAAGTTCATCGAAAAAGCTAAAAGTTTTTAAAAGCTTAAAAGAAAGCTGATTTTTCTCAAAGCAAACTGCTTTTTATTTTCTTTCTTTCTTTCTTTTTACCCTCATCTCCTCTCTATATCTCCCCTTCTTTCATCTCAAAGAACTCATAAAGCTGAAACAAACAAACAACTACCCCCACTTCAGCATCTGTGTACTACTGAATCAATAAGATTTCTGATAGATTTTGCACTATACTCACATCTATATCCAGTTCTAAATCCAAATCCACCCATATGTTTGACAGCAGCAACAACAACAATCCATCTTCTTCTTCTGATCCCTTTCTTTCACCAGATAATGGTCTTTCCAACAAAAGAAAAAGACGTCCTGCTGGTACCCCAGGTACGGTTTATCGCGTTTTGATACAACAGATAAACCGTGCTTTTTCAGAACTGTTTATCAGTTCTGAAAAAGCACGTTGTGCGTGTTGCTTATTTAGAACCGCTGTTTATTAGCAGTACTGAATAAGCAACTACTACTATACCAATAAGCAACTCCTACTATACCCCATGCTATGTTGTATATATATAATAACATATAATAATAATATATAATATATATGTATATGTTTATATATTTAGATCCGGATGCTGAAGTTGTATCATTATCTCCCAAGACATTGTTGGAATCAGACAGATATGTATGTGAGATCTGTAACCAAGGCTTTCAAAGAGATCAGAATCTACAGATGCACCGGCGCCGACATAAAGTGCCATGGAAGCTCTTAAAAAGGGAGTCACCGGAGGTTAAAAAGAGGGTTTTCGTGTGCCCGGAACCAAGTTGTTTGCACCATGATCCATGCCATGCACTTGGAGACTTAGTAGGGATCAAAAAACACTTTAGAAGGAAACATAGCAATGATAAACAATGGGTTTGTGAAAAATGTTCAAAGGGCTATGCGGTTCAATCTGATTATAAAGCTCATCTCAAAACTTGTGGCACTAGAGGCCATTCTTGTGATTGTGGCCGAGTTTTTTCCAGGTTCTTTTTTCTTCTGATTTCCATTGCGTTTTTTAAATAGATTATATGGTTTGAAAATGTACGGATAAGTTTTGGATAAGCTACTTTAATTAGTATTAGTACTAGTTATTATGTGTGATCAGATTTTGAGAATCAAATTAAATTTTGCCATACAAATGTACCCTTTAATCTGATTTTTAAACACAATATAGTTTTAAAAATCAAATTTAAATCTTAAAAGACATTCATTAATTAAAATAAAGGGATAAAATGATATACTTATATCAAATTTTTACCTTCTTGTATTAATTAAAGTAGCTAAATAGTAAAAGTAAATGAATAAACAAATAATGGCAAAGACTGGAACCTAGCCAAGACACATTAAAATTTTTTTATCCTTGGGGTTTGTTTTCTTGTGCTCATACATGGTTTTCAGCAACAACTGATAAGGAACAAAAATTCCTTTATGATTTTACTCAGAAAATGTGGACTTATGTTTATAATTAATTAATTAATAATTAATTAATTAATGTACTTGTAAATTGTTTCTGTTTGAGTTTCTGATTATGTTTATAATTATAATATTATGTTACTTTGACTCTTTGACATTATATAATAAAGTAAATGAACATTAAATCACCCTCTAGAGTCTATGATCTCATATTTAATTGTATATATTAGACTTTTGGCCATTTATAAAACAGATTATTGTTTTATATTATCCAACAACTTATGATTAAGCTGAAGTTTAAACTTGGATTTAGTTCATTAAGAATTAAATTAATGTCATTTTTACTAAGTTATCTCTTTCTTTGTTCTATAATTGTCTAGCCCTACACGAGAAAGGTTAAATCTTTTCATTTGATTAGATACTTTTGTCTTATAGCACTTGATCTATGTCTCCCATTAAATATCATGATGTATCTAAGTTCTTTTGTCAACCTTGTAATGATCGATTCTAGTACAGTAGTATCATTTTTTTTTAATTTGTCTTGACACATTTGTCTTGTAGAGTCGAAAGTTTTATCGAGCACCAGGATGCTTGTACCGTCCGGCGTGTCCATCCCGACCTGCCAATGTTCCAGCAGGCATGTTCATCCCGAACCGCATCAAGTACAAGTCCATCAAGCGACACAAATTTGAGTAACATCCCGTCATTGCAACGAATTCCACACATCCCACCTCAAGAAGACACACATACCCAAAACAACTTGGAACTTCAACTTTTACCATCATCTTCATTATATGAACAAAACAACGATAACCAGACCAATTTGAAGCTATCTATTGGAAGTGGAATTAGCTTCCACAAAGAAGAAAAGATGAAGATGGCAATCGCGGAAAAGGAGTTGGCAGAAGAAGCTAGGCAACAAGCCAAGAGACAGATTGAAACCGCAGAGTTGGAGTTTGCCAACGCAAAAAGGATCAGGAAACAAGCTCAAGCGGAGTTGGAAAGGGCTAAAGCTTTACGCGAACAAGCTACTAAAAAAATTAGTTCTACCATCTTAGAGATCACTTGTCATTCTTGTAAGCAACGGTTTCAAGCTAGTAATAATGGTGCAGTCACTACAGCCGATGAGATGTCATCTGCTGTTACCGAAGGCGATGGAGATTAAGTAGTAATTTCATGCAAACCCGTCCTCCTTTTTTGGGATCTTTTTTCTTCCTTCAAACTGTATTTGTTTTGTATGTCGTCATTTCATTCATGTCTTTGCCTATTTCCTTGGGGAAACAGCATATATATATATATATATACACATATGTATGTATTGTATGTGTGTGTGTATATAGATTTTGGTACTGTAATGCTACATCTAGGATTCTACAATATATAGATTTTGGACCAATCTATATAAAACCAACTGGTTATAGATGAAACGTTTTATATATGAAAACATGATGGTAGTTCTTGTAATTAGATTCCGGCTTTACTGAAGGCCTGAAGCCATGATAAGTACATCTGATTCTCAAGGCTTTTTTTATATTTTGAGGAAAAGAAGGGAATCAAAGATGCATGGTAGTGTTTGGCATTTCCAATGTGTGGATTAGTTTAGAATTTTAGTGGAGCATAAAACGGTTTGAGATATCTTGCAATGCATCTATACTCTAGAAAAATTATCTGATCAAATCAACCGGGTAAACCTCGCTCTTATTTCAGGAAGGGATGCACATGGGAATTATATCGCATTCTCCTCTAGCACGCAAAGGACCTTTTCCTACAAGTTCTATGGCACTAGGTGAGTCTCATCAGTTACAAGTTAACAAGCATCCAAGCTAGCCGAAGGCTAATGCAAATACTTGTGTAGAGTTTGTCTGTCCATCAATGTGAGAACTTGGGTTTATACTTTATACTCAACAATACTCCCCTAAAACCCAAATTACTAAATTGATCTGTTGCGCATTTTGCCTTCATTTCAAATAATAAAATAAATATTAGTCAAATTACAAGCCTACAATAAATTATTCAATTTATATTTCTTGCAGTCCAAGGTTAAAACCGGTTTGTCTACTAGTCTAAATAGAGGGGGTGGAGGCCGAATGGTTGTTCATCCCATTGTAAAAGAATTGCTTAGTTAACAGACAAGGACAATTTAGCAAATTCTATTCTATTCTTCCTACTTTCTGGATCATCGATTTCTGCGCAACAGGGGAGAATTTACGTTTCGGGTACGTTAACTATTGGATCGTTACGAAATTTGAATCGTAGGTTCAAGACACATGGATCTACGGTTTGACCATAGGGATCTTCGATCGGAAGTTCAACAAGGGCATATAGCTTGTCGAAGTTGTAGGTCAAACTTTTTAGGGGTGCGAGCTTACAAGTTTGGTGAAAATTTTGTAAGTGTTTATCCGCATTATCACACTAGATATTCCTTTCTAACAAATGGTATCAGAGCCTATATTCCAGACTACGAAAAAATACAAGGTTATGGGGATCAGAAAGTTCAAGATAGATAAGTTTGATGAAAATATTGACTTTGGGCTTTGGAGGGTGAAGATGCAAGCCATGATTGTTCAACAAGGAATCACAGTGGCCCTGGAAGGTAAAGCAAAATTGTCAGAGAAAGAAGTCAGATATGTTTGCAAAGAGCTCATAGTGCTATCATGTCATGTCTTGGTGATTGGGTTCTGAGAGTGGTAGAGTATGAGACATCAGAAAAAGAAATGTGGGCAAAATTGGAGAGCTGGTATATGACGAAGTCCTTGCAAAACCGGTTATATTTAAATGAAGAGGTTATACGCATGTTATATGAGTGTAGGTAAAAAGGTGGGGGATCATATAGAAGACTTCACCAAATTCATTCTAGACTTGGAGAATATCGAGAATGAGATTGATAAAGAAGATCAGACTCTCATTCTACTCACCTCTTTATCTAAATCCTATGACCACTTTGTTCACACGTTGACGTATAAGCTTGAAGAGCTAGCCATGGAGGATGTTCTTGCAGCTCTGAATTCAAGAGAGTTAAATAGGAGAATTGATTTCAAAGAGGACAGTGGAGATGGATTGGTTGCTCAGGGCAAACTGGAGTATCGAGATAGGTATTTATCTAGAGATAGCTCACAGTCAAAGACAAGGATCGGAAGAAAACAGAACATGCTTAAGGTTTTGGTTTTGATCCAGGTGAGTATGATAGCGTGGATGTCTTGATGGCTGTGAGTGGTGATACAAGATCTGAATAGATTATAGATTCAGGGGGTTATGTCACATGACACGAAGGAGAGACTATATGTTTGACTTTGAGAAGTCTTATGGTAGTGCAACAGTTATGTTGGGTGATGGCAAAACATGTGTGATCATGGGAATAGGCATACAACCTGCATGTTGGATAGAAGTATGTTCCTAAATTGGGAAGAAAGCTAATTTCTTTGGGCACTCTTGATTAAAGTGGATACACTACGAAGATGTTAGACGACAGCTTACTGGTGATCAAGGGTTCTCAAGTGGTGCTGACTAGAACTCTGGAGGAAAACAATGTGTTTACATTGGACCACAAGGCACTAGTATTTGGTGTACAGATGAATGAAGATCTTGGTTAGGTGATTGAAGCAGGATTTCAAGGTGTACGAGAACAAACGTGTTCATCTTGAGGTGGAGCTACCAATGGATGATCGTGAGTTAAAAAATGATCAAGAGAGCAGGGTTATACAATAAGAGCCTCAAGGTTAGATTAAGGTGTTGAGGAATGGTCAAGTTGCTTTGAATAGACGAAGGGAAGCAAGTGGTGTTGTTTACACAGTTTAGGAAAACAAGTATTAATGTAGCAGCTTGTGACATGGAGAATGCAGAGGGATAGCTGAAGGAAAAACACGTGGATACAAAGGCTAGGGAGATTCATTGCAAGCAGGTGGAATTACCAGGGTTAACACTTGGAACAAGGCATTCACAAGAAGGGGGAAGTTTGATATGGAAACATGATAGGTGTGTCTGGAAGGGTTTTTTTTAGGATATAAGGGATCGAGTTGGTTGAAGATATGAGGAATTAGAGTCGGTTGAAAACTACATGGAAATTTGCTAATAAAATGGAGATTGTAAAGCATATATTAGCTAATTTATTACTCATGTAGGATTAGAATTAGGCAATTTGTATTAAACTGGAACAATGCTATGTAAATCGTCTTGTATTTGGAGTCTAATAAGTTTTTCCTAGGATTTCACCCTCTATATAGAGAGGGATTTGAATGGTTGATCATCCCATTGTAAACGAATTGCTTGGTTAATAGACAAAGACAATTCAGCATACTCTCTTCTATTCTTCCTACTTTCTAGTTGGTCGGTTCTGCCCAGCCGTGAGAGAATTCACGTTGAGGGCTCGTTAACCGTTAGATCATTACAAAATTTGAATTGTAGGTTCATGACACATAGATATACGATCTAAATGGAGGGATCTTTGATTAGATGTTTCAACAAAGAGATATAGCCTGTCGAAGTTACTTGTTAAATTTGTAAGAGTTTTGTGTTGTTATTCATTTTAGTTCTTATGCAACTTAGGAACATAAGTTAATACCCAAAAATTTTAGTTGAAAGTTTTAATCATAGGATGCAGGTTCAAATTTTATACTCAACAAGTGTGTACATAAGTATTTGTGATTCCCATAGAAAAATCAGTATTATCAATGGGGTGTGCAGACTCTTCATCCAATCAATTAGTCTTAAATCATAATGAATTGATTATAGAAAGATGTGTAAACAATGTTTAACAAATACATTTGCATTTTTAATGATAGTTTTAAAATGGGGTTTATAAAAGGGAAAAATCCATAAAAAAAAGGAACATTTTTACTCAAAATTCTTAATTTAGGGAACCTATTTAGGTTTTGACTATTTAAAGGATTTTGTTTTCAAAAAGTTTTCAATAAAGGTAATATCGTTAGTTTTTATCGTTAGTCATCCGTTAAGCGCGACATCGGCATGCCACGTCATTAAAATACTCCACATGGATATCTGATGTGGATTCATTGCACATTATTTATTTATTATTTATATATATATATACCATTTACACATTATTTATATACACATTAACACATTTATTTATTTATATAAATATATAGATTCATTACAGATTTATATATATATACAAATTTATTTATATATATAAATTAACACATTTATTTATATGTATACAGATTCATTACGCTAGTATATAAACCACCAGCAGTTTCCGATGACTATTCCGATGACTATTCCGGTAACTATTCAGGTGGACTGCCTATGTTGATTCCTCATCATCATCAACACCATCGTTTAATATTACCGAAGTATTAAAATCCAAATCCAAATCAAAATCAAAATCCAAATCCAAATCAAAATCAAAATCACAAATCTAAATCGATTAATATTACCGAAGTAAAGAAAGAAAGAAATTAAAGAAAAGCCAAGATCCATCAATTGTTCTTTTGTCCGTATACTGCTATACATATATGTACCACCACCACCTCCGTCACTTACAGTCACCGGAGAACATACCCGGTAGATTGAAAAGATCGATGTCGTGGATTGTTTAGGTGACGGTGGTTTGTTTCTTTCCTTATGGGTTGGGCCGGATATTCAGATCTAGAAAACGATTAGGTTAGGTAGATGTGGTGAACAGAGATGGGGGAGTTTTTCCGGCAAGCCACTGTTGCGACGGTGATAGTTGGTTTCATGATTGGTGGGGGAATTATTACTCCGGCAGATGATAACAGAGAGGGGGATGATAGATATAGATATAGAATGTATGTATAATAGATATAGGTATAGATACAGAGAGAGGGATGATAGATATAGATATAGATGTATGTATAATATATATATTATATAGATATAGATGTATATGTATACAGAGAGAGGGATATACATATATATAAGGGGCCTATATATAAATGTAGATATAAATATGTAGAATAGAGATTATTTCCAAATCAGATGTCCACGTGGACTTTTTTAATGACGTGGCATGCTAATGTGGCACTTAACGGAGTTCTGGCGTTAAAAACTAATGATGTTACCTTTATTGATAAATTTTTAGAAATGGAATCCTTTTAATATACGAAAACTAAATAGGTTCCCTAGATTAGGAATTTTGAACAAAAAGATTACCTTTTTATGGAATTTTCCCTTATATTTATTAGTTGGTTGGCTTATCGTAATGATAGGCTAAAATATTAATATGTTAAAGTAAAATATGATTTGAATAAGATAAAAGCATCAGAAACACATCCAGATCGTTTCCCCCTCTCCCAAAGATCTGTCGTTGAATCCGATTTTAAGCTGGTAATTTCTTTAGTACACTATTACTTTCTATCAAATTTTTTTACTTATTTTTTTGGGTTTTTTTTTTTATGAATTTTATTTGTATGGATTTGTTAGTTTTGAAATTGTATTGTTGTGGGTTATAAGCTCATAAGCTATTGTTACTCTTGATTAAAAGTAATATTTGCTCATAAGCTTTTAATTTTGTGTAGGTTCTGACAAAGGAATTTGGAGCTGCTATTGAAAGAGTTCACCTGTCAAATCCATACAAATAACTATTTTCCTTTTGCATCGCTTCTATGGATTTTAAGTTTTCAGAAAGAGTTCACCTGTCAAATCCATACAAAGGAAAGTAATTACCAAATGTCCATTGGGTTATTTAATATTTATAAATGCTGTTAATGTTAATGTACACATGTTTATATCAGTACTGCACTATTGCTCAGATAAGTTAGTGTGGGGTTGCTTTTTGTTTCTTGTTAAGCTTACACTTCTTTACTTTTAATTAAATAGGTTGTTGACCATAGGTTCTGAGTCTCATTAAGTACAAATCAAAAGTGAGTTGGTATTTTATGATGAAAAGTGAAATAGAACCCCTTGATAATAGGCAAATAGCAAATTTTGTTAATAGTGACGAAAATGTGGAAGTTGAGAACTTAGAATGTTACATGCCATTGCGTATTGGGTTTTTAAGTAACGGAAATCTTTGACTGATTGCAGGCAGTATTAGAAGAGACTCATACTCGTACAGTTAGATCATGTGCCTGGTCACCGTCCGGTGATAAATTGGCGACTGCAAGTTTTGATGCTACCACCGCTATTCTGGAACAGAATGGGGATGAGTTTGAATGTGTATCCACCTTAGAGGTATTTCTTGATTTTTTATTTTTTAATATTATGACACCTTTGTTGCATTCATATTCTTTTACGAAGGTGTTTGGATGTGTGTTTTGTACGTTAGTCTTTTATGTTGAAAAAGAAAATTACATAACCAGCTTTAATGCGACAGGATGTAGGAAAGTAGTGTGTCGATGTGCTTCTGCCATTTGAAGTTGTAAATTTGATAATCAGATAGATGATTAGTTGAGTGTTTGATTGTATAAGAAATGGACAGATAGCCAACGACATTTTTTTGAAATACAAAACACCGTTTGTGCCATAAATATAAGATTTTTTTTATTTGAACGGCTGAAAATATAAGAATTTATTAGTTTAGGTTGTAACTGGTAAATAAGTAATTTCGTTTTTACCATTAGATAAACGATTCTGTTGTAGCTGCTATGAAACTGATTATTTGACCCCTAATAATCTGATAAGTAGAAGCAGAATTTGTTTATCCGCATACTAACAACTTTC
>JAOEHQ010000003.1:229365-242240 GCA_025447715.1 Asclepias incarnata
GATAATAAATATATAAATGGATATGGATATGGATATGACGACATCCGATCCATATCCGATCCATTGCCATCCCTAGTTAACATATGTATTTTGATTATCCTTTCTTCTACCATTCATCATATCTCATGTGTTTCTACTATATTTTTAGGCCTATTTTTAATTATATCAATTAAGCCTTTCAATTATTATTATTTTTTTAGTATGAGTAAGATATATTATTTGTTTCAAAATAGATGTTTATTTTAAAAAAAAAACACAATGATTTAAAAGATAATTAATTATTGTATTGTATAGTAGCAAAATAATAATATTAGTCTTATTTTTTCCACGGCCTCATAAAAATCAATTTTGTGAAAAAAAAAATGCATGAAAGGTAAAATGCTAAAATTAATATGCTATTTTCAAAAATAAATATTTAGTTTATAACAAACTAAAATAGATATATAGATATTTATTTTGAGAAAGAGCAAATATAAAATTGAAAGATAAAAACATCATCTCATACTATACTATTCCTGTTACAAGATTGATGAACTTGAACATGTACTTTAGTTTATCTTTACTTATGCATTATTATAGGGAATTGATATTCGTATCATTTTTTTGATGAATGTATCACAACTATGCATTATTGGTTTGTACAGTCAGTTATACACCTTGTACATTATGGTACATTAATAAAAAATGGTGGTACAAATATCACTTCCCATTATTATATGGTAAACTTTCCTATGTTATTTTAACTTAATTTATAATAGAAATCAGAAAATTACTAAATAAATAATAATAAAAAAATAAAACTAGTATTACATGTCAATAGTTATTGGTTTCCTTAACTCATTGGTTTTGGTTGCTTAAGGGTGTTTCTAATTAAACACCGCTGAAAGACCCCCTATATGCCACGTATTTAACTTGACGGGGCGTATAGAGGGTCCCGTCAAATTATATACGGGGCCTCATATAGGTATTTAAATAGAAAAGTGTTGACACGTGTAATTCTCTGACATGGCAAAGAATGACACGTGTCAGACACTATATACTGGGCGTTTGAAGATACATGGCCCGTATACCAGTACCGGTATAATACTCCCCGTCATATATTATACGGGGCCTCAAAGTGTGCCACGTGTCAGACTCTATAATATTGGTCGTTTGCATATAGAGGGTGCGTATTATACCCTTTTAAATACAACACATCAAGGATATTACAGGGCCTCATAATATAGTATTTTTTTTTCAATTAACTTAGCCAGGTGTCCTCAAAACGCCCCGTCAACCCGTATACGGTGCGTATGCGACGCTGTCAAACTGTAAAAGTCAAACAGTGAAAGCTGGTAAGATCACACTTTTCATACGCCCCGTATTGTGTATAACGCGGCTTCAGAGCATATACTTACGGAGCCTCAACCTATATACGGCCCATATTAAGATGCCTATATATAGAATCCGAAGGCAGTAATTTTTGAAAAAAGAAAGCCACTTCCCATTTTAATGACTCCAATTTTAAACAGAATGGTTAAAAGAAAACGTCCTCAACCAAAGAAACCTACGTACTCGGTTATTCGGATTCGATGACACTACATTAGTTTCATTGTACGGTTGCCCGTTTATCAATGCATTGACCTGTGCCAAGTACCACGTGAAACTATCAAACAAATAACACAGTTGATGATATCATCTGGCACGGTCGATGATATAATTTGGCACGTGTATGCATCAATGCATCGGAGTCAATGACGCTACATCATTTATACACGTCAAACGGAGAGAAATTTGGGTCTCCACCCAAATTCAAATGATGCATTTTGGCCTCAAATGATGCAGGAAGGAGACAGGGACCATAGTTTGTGGCCACATCATCTCCCAGATTGCGTCATCCCTGTAGTTGCAGGCTCATAGGGACAGGTTATGCGTCATCCCATCGGTTCAGGCGAGGAGGCACGACAAGAAGACCATGTTTGGGATGCAGATCCTCAAGCTGATTGGTAAGACCCCTACTTTGATGAGCGATGGTAGACCGTGGATTGAGCCGCCGGCCCCGTTGGTTCTCCCGCCCATTCTACCGGCGGTTGGTATCGAGAATGTGGTTGAGGGGGGCGGACCAGCAGAGGACAGGGTGGATGAAGAGACACAATCGCAGCACCCGAACCGTGCATATCACGTGGTGCGACTCCCATCCGAGACACAGCAGCATAGCACAGACCTGTTCGGCCGAGTGGGCAACCTAGAGGAGATGATGTCTCAGATGCTTTGGTTGCAGGTGCTCCTGTCTGATCAGATGAGATGGTTGTGCCAGACGACCACCCCCAGAACACATGGTGATTATCCGCGCTCTCCTTCCCCGCCTCCATCGCATCCCCATCTTAGACGGTTTTTTATTTGTATGAGTTTTATGGTGTTTTCGTACATTTGGATATTTTAGATGTTTGGATATTTTGCATGGTTGGATATTTTGCATGGTTGGTGTTTTAGAAGGTTTATATTTTGATATTTGTTTGGAAATTTAGATGTTTGTTTTAGGACTAAATTAATTTGATAAAATTAAACACATATTCAACGACATACGAACTAAACGAAATAAGAAGTTATGTTGCATAAAATGTTCTACTACAATAACTTCATATAAATTGTTAATGTATAAATTCAACTCTAAAAAATACATGACCAAAGATTTAAAAAAAAAAAAAACCTGTGCAACCTTGAGGCCCCGTCTAGACCAATACTGGCTTAATATACACGTGTAATTATAGAATGTCAGGAATGTACGCAGAGAATGTCAGTAATCATTGGCTTTCTATTTACACACCGCATATGCGCCCCGTCTAAAAGGATACGGGTCGTCAAATACCTGTTGAAGACCAATCAGGATGTATATGGGGCGTATGTACGGTATGTAAATAGAAAAAGGAGGTGTGTGAATAGACGGTCCCTTGCTTAATCAAAAAAAAAAAAAAAAAAAACCCTAGCATGTAAGCTTCAAAGTTAAAGTCAACTTAAATACTTTTACATTAAACGGATAACATGTTTTATATTAATGTATGTCTACATCATAAAAAAAAGGGTGGCATTTTATAAGTAAATTTATCAATCAATACATAGATATTTAAACATTTTAAAATAGTAAAATTACATTAAACTAACAGAATGAAATTAAAAGCCAAATCAGAACATTTAGATAATTATGAAAAAAAATTGTTAATAAATTATTGTTGATATATAAAACTAATAAAATTGAAAAGGATTTCCACATGGTTTCGGTTCGGTTAATAATGGTTCGGTTTTTACATATAATCATAACCAAACCATTCATTTCGGTATAAAAAATTAAATTTAACTGAGCAATTAGATTTTATACTAGTTCGGTTATTTTGGTTCAATTACATAGGTTATTTCATTTTCTGTCCGATTAATCGGTTATTATACTCACCCTGTCACCCATGCATGTCATACAATTATTATCGTTAAAGAAGTTATAAGATATTATCGCAAATCAATGCTAAAATGACACATAAATACAAAGATGAATTACTTTTTAAGAAATCCAATATCATTCATAACTTTTGTTAACTTTTTATATAAGATATCATGGAAGGACTAATAAAATTCAAGCATGTTACAGTAAATAGAAATTGGGAAAATAAAGATAAAACTTTTCACCCTTTGCTTTCCAAACTGAAGCTGACAAGTCACATGATCACAGTAATCTATTTAGATTTTTTAAACCTTCACATGAGAAAACAAAAAGTTTGGTCTCTTATCTGAAAAAAGAAAACAAATTAAAAACCTTATCCAAAAACCATATTTTTAATCATTTTCTCCATAAAAACAAGACTAGATATTTCATTGATATACATATAATTATTTTATTCCATTTACACTTATCCTACACAACCAAACCTTTCACACTCATAGTATTATTGTACAACCATAAATACACAATATACAAGTTATTTAACAAACCATTTAATAATCTTTTTATCTTAGTGATAATAATGATAAGATATATAAAATATCATTATATTACCAAATAAATAAATTCCCACTCACCAAAAGCAATTTGTATATAACAAGGCTCCCATAAAGCTCAGAAAGTCATAACAGTTTTGTCTCCCTCTTTCTTTTTCTATCTAAAGGTTTTACTAGTTCTCTCCTGGGATGGGATTAATTCAAAGTGTCCAAAAAGTAATATCTATCCATTCTCGTCTTTCTCGGATAACCTGAACAGAAAAAACGTCACGTTCGTATATAGTTATATATCAAATCTCAACAAACAATTACCATGTGAGTTTGTTACTTTGTTTAGTTGTTTCATGTCTAGTGATCTCAATGTTCCAATTTCCATTTCATTTTTATTATATTTACATATATTTTTTGTACACTATCCATATAGGTTGATAAGTTTAGTGACTATTCTAGTGACTCTTTAAATGGTGTCACGATCATATTCAAACTTATTAGATCTTGTCCCCGGGGAGTTACCTTCGCCGAATTTTACCCGTATGACCCGTCAGTTCCCTCGGATCATGACTGTATCTGAAATAGTTTCTGGTGTAGATGATAGTGGGTCAACCGAGTCATCGTCACTGCCACCGTCACCATCAATGCAACATGAGCGTTTGATCATAGTCGCTAACCAGTTACCTATTCGTTCTAATAGGAAAACCGATGGCTCGAGAGGCTGGAGTTTTAGTTTAGATGAGAATTCGCTTCTTTTACAACTTAAAGATGGTTTAGGACATGATAATGAGGAAAACATTGATGTTATATATGTTGGTTGTCTTAAAGAAGAAATACATCCAAATGATCAAGATGAAGTGTCACAAATACTTTTGGAAAATTTTAAATGTGTCCCAACTTTTTTCCCACCTGGGTTATATACAAGGTTTTATCATGGTTTTTGTAAGCAACAATTGTGGCCTTTGTTTCATTATATGTTGCCATTGTCACCTGATTTAGGAGGCCGGTTTAAGCGGTCTTTATGGCAAGCTTATGTGTCTGTAAACAAGATTTTCGCTGATAGAATCATGGAGGTGATTAATCCAGAAGATGATTTTGTTTGGATACATGATTATCATCTAATGGTTTTACCAACTTTTTTAAGGAAACGGTTTAATCGGGTTAAACTTGGGTTTTTCTTGCATAGTCCGTTTCCTTCATCCGAAATTTACAAGACTTTACCTGTTAGAGAGGAGATTCTTAGAGCCCTTTTGAATTCGGATTTGATTGGGTTCCATACTTTTGACTATGCCCGTCATTTTCTATCTTGTTGTAGTCGAATGTTAGGGATTTCATATGAGTCGAAAAGGGGTTATATAAGTTTGGAGTATTATGGGCGAACGGTTAGTATTAAGATTCTCCCAGTTGGGATTCATTTGAGGCAACTTCAATCTGTCTTGGGCATGCCCGAAACAGAATCAAAAGTGTCTGACCTCATCAAGCAGTTTAAAGATAAGGGGAAAACAATGTTGTTAGGGGTCGACGATATGGACATATTTAAAGGAATTAGTTTGAAGTTATTAGCCATGGAACAGCTTCTGATTCAGCATCCTGAGTGGCAAGGAAAGATAGTTTTAGTACAGATAGCAAATCCTGCTAGGGGAACTGGAAATGATGTGAAGGAGGTCAAGGCCGAGACGTATTCAACCGTCAAACGAATCAACGAGAGTTTTGGGAAGCCCGGGTACCAGCCTGTTATCTTGATTGACGAGCCCCTTAAGTTTTATGAACGGGTCGCATATTATGTTGTTGCAGAGTGCTGTTTGGTGACGGCTGTTAGAGACGGGATGAATCTTATACCTTATGAATACATTATAAGTCGCCAAGGAAACGATAGGCTTGATAAGGTCTTAGGGTCGGAGCCATCTGCGTTAAAGAAGAGCATGTTGGTTGTTTCTGAGTTCATTGGGTGCTCCCCGTCTTTGAGTGGAGCCATACGGGTCAACCCATGGAATATTGATTCAGTTGCAGATGCAATGGACTGTGCCTTGGAATTGAGTGAGCCTGAGAAGCAATTGAGACACGAGAAGCATTTTAGGTATGTTAGTACTCATGATGTCGGGTACTGGGCTCGTAGCTTTCTGCAAGATTTGGAGAGGACTTGTAAGGATCATGTGAGAAAAAGATGTTGGGGGATAGGATTCGGGTTGAGTTTCAGAGTTGTTTCGTTAGATCCAAACTTTAAGAAGCTATCAATGGAGCATATAGTTTCGGCTTATAAACAAACTACAAAAAGAGCAATTCTTTTAGATTATGATGGTACACTAATGCCCCAGTCTTCCATTGATAAAAGCCCAAGTTCTAAAACAATAGAAATGCTCAACACTTTGTGTAAAGACAAGAACAATATGGTTTTTGTTGTGAGTGCAAGGAGCCGAGCCACACTAGGTGAATGGTTTGCTTCTTGTGAGAAACTCGGGCTTGCAGCAGAGCATGGCTGTTTTCTAAGGTACTTGACTACTTATACCTTTAGTTTCACTAGGCATACATTTATCAGATGAATGTCGTATAATTTTGTTGGTCTTTTCAGGTTGAGCCGAGATGAGGAATGGGAGACGTGTGTACAAGTTGATGACTTGGGATGGAAGCAGAATGCTCATCCGGTTATGACACTTTACATGGAGACAACCGATGGATCAATGATTGAAATGAAAGATACAGCAATGGTGTGGTGTTATGAAGATGCAGATCCTGATTTTGGATCTTGTCAGGCTAAGGAGCTACTCGATCATCTTGAGAGTGTGCTTGCTAATGAACCAGTTACAGTAAAAAGAGGGCAGAGTAGCGTCGAGATTAAACCACAGGTATAATCATCTAAATAAGTGGATACAAAGCTGAATCTTGTTGACTATATAAGAGCCAATTTTATGGTGTATTTCAGGGTGTAAGCAAGGGACTGGTTGCAAAGCGACTGCTCGCCACAATGCAAGAGAGAGGAATGACTCCAGATTTTGTGCTGTGTATAGGAGACGATCGATCAGATGAAGATATGTTTGAGGTAATTGCTGGTTCCGTAGCTTCCAACAACTGCATTGCACCAAATGCAGAAGTTTTTGCATGCACAGTGGGAAACAAACCAAGCAAGGCCAAGTATTACCTCGACGACACTGTGGAGATTGCTAGAATGATGCAGGGACTGGCTTCTGTATCTGAAAAATCTGTCAACATCCTTGGTCTGCATTAATAGATTTCGGGAAAAATATAGTCTCTTTTGTTTTTTGCCTGTCCAGTTGTAAATTTCATAGTAGACTACTAATAGAAGTTACAGGACCGAGGTTCTTTAATCTCTCTTCTTGTTAAAGCTTCTAGTTTAGTAATGTGTAAATATAACGTTCGTTTTATGGTTCAACTTACTTTCTTCATTACAGAGTTAATTATTTTTAATGAAACGTATGCATCTGGTTCACATAACAATCCTGCTTCTGGCAGTTCACTTATATGGCAACATTCACACTTCACAGTACGCAAAAAGTGAAAATACATACAATCACATATACTGTGGAGCCTGAATTATCAATATTAGCTACACTTACTAGATCAAAAAATGAAACTAAAGCTGGCTGCATTTTGATGACTAGTTTCTACCGTAACTTCTGACTTCGGAGAATCAAGCAGAAGTGAACTGAATCAACTGATCTGGCATTTCGGCTAGAAATTGAAAGGATTGCTCAATAATCCGTTGTGAAGTTGGTCAATTTAAGATGAAGAAACTAGCAGAAACATAGAGGAAATAACTCATGCTGGCAACTACAAATGTTGCGATAGATTTGAAGGGTTATGAAGTGTATGAAACATTGATGATAATGATCAGAGCTGTGGGTAAGCAATCATTACAGTTAAATCACAATCATCATTTTGGGTTGAGGTTAATATAAGTGATGAATCTTATAAGATCGTAGGAAGGAGAAACAAAACTTCGCTTGTAATGCACTAAAGCAGGTACAACTACGAGCAGTGAACACTAGAAACAATTATTCAGACTCTGCACCACGCTGTAACGAAACCAATATAATGAACCAAATTTCATGTTTTTTGACAAAGAATTATGACTCCACTTCACCCTCATACGGTACACGTATTCTATTGAAATTCCAGAGTGTTACATTTGATTCCCCAAAAACCATCCACCACAACAAACAGCCAATGTTTTGAAAACCAGACCGGACACTGAGCCAGTCTCGTAGTATTTTAATGGTCAGACCGGACATTAAAAAAATAAAAAATATATATACATAGCTACTAAATACAATACACATACATACACATAAAACATCGAGACCTGCCATTATATTATATGCATATCCCAAATGCCTTGCTGTCTTCCACTCTTACATAAAACCAACACACTAAATCCTTTCCCATCTATACAAGCAAAAAAGAAAAAAAAACTAAATTCCAACTTACATAAATCCATTATTTGAACACCACACAAAAAAAGGACACAAAGAAAGGCAGCAGGCAATAATGTCGTCAAACAAACAAAACATACAAAGTATTTTTCTGTTTCTGGCGAAGATTCCGGCTAGCAACAACAGAAGCACCCGCTCATATCAAGTCATTATTCAATCATAATTCAGAACGCTAAATCCTTTAAAAGGTTTTTAGCTGAAGTTCAAAAAGAAGAAAAAGCAACAGTTGAAGATCAACAGTTGAAGAAAAAGCCGGTTCACAAACAGCTATCAAACCGTGGTCTATCGAACCGGAAATATTGAAAAATCCAGTCCGACCGTTTGAAAAGATTGCTAACAGCAAGGATGCAGAAATAAAAAAGAGCAGCGACCGATCCGACATCCCCAATGGGATCAAGATATGAATCAGTTGGATTCATCTTTAAAATATATATATATATATATATATATATATATATATATATATAAAGATTAAAGCCTACTACTTTTTGTAAAGCTAACAAATAACACTTCAATAAAACAAAAGCTCCATTACAGTAAAAAGTATCATAACCTAAAGCAAGTGATAAATCCAAGTTCTGAACTTTGATACTAGGCGATTACAACTACCAGATCAGCTTATATCAATATGCATATATACTACTCATACACGCTTTGGTGGATTATACTGCACCCGCTCTTCATCACACATAGCCTGCAAAAAGAAATAAATGATTTATGTTATGTACAACACACCAACATTCATTTTATTTTATTTTAGAAACGGAAAAACAAAGATGATTCATAGAACCTGCAGCTCCTCTGATAGTGCCTCTGAGACAGCAAGTGTGTAGCATCCAGGAACAAATTTGCCTGCAAAATGTTGCCAAAAAACCAGAAATCCCAAGTCAATAAAAACTCTTATAGGTTCTTACTAGAGAGTCTTTGTTGAATGGCATATTATGTTGCCAATAACGGTTTTGCTGGAACAAAAACTTGGAAACGGGAATATGTAACAAGTTTAATTGTCCTAGAGTATAGAAAATTATAAGAAAAAGAAGTACATGTACATAATTATTAGGTCTGAATAGTTCCAGCAGAAACTTTAAGTCGATAGCTGCTTCAATAATTAACGTTAAAGTGGTCAAAGATAAACTCAATCAAGACAACAGGTCTTGACAAAACTCGTTTACAATTGATATACAATGGTAACGAGGGTGTTTTGTTTATCACTTGGTATAAAAGCAAATAAGCAATCGCAAACAATCTTTTAAAAAATGTTTATCATCTTGAGTAACTATCTCAATAGAACAAGGTAACTACTATACTAAGAATCAAAATCCTAATCTTAATTCAACTCATATTGTATAAGCACTTTAGAAAACGCATGTCGTTGCTACCAACTTGATCTATTTAAACACTCGACCCATTTTAGATAAACAAATCCTAAACGACCAGATGTAAACATTTCTCTTGATGGGTTACCTTAAATACCATTATGTCAAAGGCCGCAATCTTACATATAAGGATGTTAAATGAAAAAGCAGAAAATAACATAATGTGAATACGAAATCAAACATATAGTACCAATTCGAAGCCACCTTGCAGCCCAGCTTCGTGCAGGATCCATTACAGAAATTATCCTACATTATCCATTATTCACACACAAGTACCCCAAAAAAATCAAATGGTTCTTTTTATTTTTTGGAATATAAAAAATATAAATAATAATAACGAAAAAAAAAAAGAAAAATACCCAGTGAAATTAGGGGTAGTGGCTTCAGCAACACGGTCTGTATCTACATCCATTTTAAAGAAAGCGCAATTCTCGCATCCATTATCTCTAAACTATATATATATATACAGATAACTATATTAGGTTTAATTATTAATTAATATTGATAAATAAAACCCTAAAAAGCAAATGTAATAATAAAACAGTTTATTGTAGAAAAAAAGTAAATAAAGATGCAAGGGACCTGATCGTAGGTTTTGACAAGACGGCAACGGAGACATGCTCGGAGCTCGTGGCCGAAGCTTGTCGGAATTTGGGCGGCGTTGGTCGTCATTCTTTTTAATTTTTGGAAATATCTTTTTTATGTTGATAGCCAGTCTCATAGGTTTTGTTGACGGTCGGTCTCACAGGGTTTTATATAGGGCTAATTAGTTCTTACTCGTCACTTTTAATTAATTAAAACATGACGCGAATTATTTTTTTTTTATTTACCGTCAAACAAAAGAATCGACGAGGCAAAAAGCATTTAAGTAGGGGAATACAACTAGGGGTGTTCAAAAAATCCGAATCCGAATCCGTAATCCGAAAAATCCGAAAACCCGATCCGAAATTATCCGAAAATTCGGATATCCGGATTTTCGGATATCCGAAAATCGGATATCCGGATTTTCGGATTCGGATATCGGATAAACTTTTTAAAAATTTCGGATATTCGGATAATCCGAATATCCGAAAATTACATATATAGATATACTTGTATGGGCTTGGGCCAAGTTCTTGGTGGACTACTAATATAAATGTCTAATGTCTAATAATATAATTTCATTATAAACCATATCATCCTTATTATTTGATACCCAATTCCTCTTTATTAAAAAACCCTACAAATCCACATCAAAATCAATACTTCGACAGCAAGAGTATAATAATTATCATGTAAGGAGGAGCTGCGGATCCAGGATGTCCCACCAGAGTATTACAATGAAAAGAGTAGATCAAAGATTCACTTGATGCACTTAATTACTTATTCTTTTTTACCGCTTCAGAAATAAAAGAATTTCAGGGTATCGAGAACAAGTAGGTTTAAAAAACTTGAAGTCTGGCAACGGCTTCGGATGTAGGTAAATTGTTGAATTGTGTAGATACTAATTGTTAAATTTTGTAAAATCCAACTATTAATGTCCATGTGATTATAGATCCTAACTACAGCAAAATGCGTGGGTGACAGATCATATATCAATGGGTAGACCTGACATGAAACACCTTTTGATGTGGTATTTACTAATTATGCATATCTTGTGAAAATTGATTTTGATGTGGTATTAACAAGAAATCGACATACATACAACATACATATTTTCTTCTCTTTTTTTTTTTTATGATCAAAATATGTGTTATGTTTCGGATATCCGACATTTCGGATTCGGATTTCGGATGACCAAATCCACTATCCGAATTTTCGGATATCCGAAATTTCGGATATCCGGTTTTGAACACCCCTATCAAAAATACTCCTCTCTTTTATTAATTATTTTAAAATCTCCATTTGATATATCTATAATACCCTTAATGAAATTAATTTTACGACATCTATCCCTTAATTTCTAAAATAACTACACTACTCCTTTTACATCAATATCCCACACTACTCGCCGCTGCCGTTGCTGCCACCAGTCGCGACCACCACCACCCGTCGCCGTCACCACCACACCGCCGCTACTACCATCGCCCGAGCATCCGTCTAGTACATTATCATTTCTTCAGTAATACAGGGGATATTGTTGTTAAAAACTATGAACAAATATTCATTTTATGTGGCAGCACCCGAATTCAGTCGGTTTATTACACAAATTGGACAAAATAACAAGTTACATACATACAATTGACACGATAGAAGTTTGTTCACACTATGTACGTACATTCGTCCATAGTTACTTACATTTCAGGAGACTAATCCCTATATAATAAATGAATGATTGAATGTTGATTCACATGAAACTTATGGCATTCGTGTTATAAACTTCATGTTTTAATCTATGAATTAAAAGCGGATTGAATGATGCCTCGATGTATGTATATTTGTGCTCACTAAGCAATTTAGCTTATCATTTTAGTTGTTCATAATTTTATAGAAAATGCAAGAAGTGACGATAAGAACAAAAATGTTGCAAATTGAAGCTTAGAAGTAAATTCGTCAAAGGTAAAACTAGTGCCAATGTGCACTGAGGTGCTGGTTGTCTTTTAAACGCTTTGCTCATGTACATTTTGACCAAATTGTTATATAATGGTCATTGTGTTACAAGTAACAAGCAAACACTTTCATTTAGTTGTGGTAAAAATGTAATGTTTTGGAAGTTCTATAACCAAGTTTTATGGCTTATGTTTGTAAAAAAGTGGAGTCAATAATGTTTGAAGAACAAAGGTGCACGCCGAGGGTCCGTCGTCATCGCGACACAACCCACTTATAGCGAACAAACCACATCGTGATCACGATCTGTCCAAGTTTTTGTTGGTTGGTTTTTGTTACTTGGTTAAAGGTTTAAGAGTTTTTAATAGATTTAACCTATGTTCAATGAGTTTGTAATTTTATAAAAATGTTATCATTAAGTATTTTGGCTAATAAGTATGGCAATCGACCTTTCGAGATTATTTTCTTTGTATGATAAAAATTATCTGAGTTTCTTTGTAAGATTGTTTTCTCATCATCATGAGTCCAACAAGCTAATATTATTATTCTTAGTTTGTAACTACAATTC
>JAOEHQ010000003.1:242340-253071 GCA_025447715.1 Asclepias incarnata
TGGATCATTATGTTCAACAAGGGTCTGTGGTGAACCAGCACAAGACACCAAGGTGTGTGAGTGCGGCTAACGAGAGCTTGTTGAAGATACTATGCAACAATGTTGTCAAGAGTTGCCTTAGTACGGCTTTTGATTAGATTTATGTTAAGCAGAAGTTGCCCAGTCTATTGTTTTTATATATTATTGGTCTTGTTTGCTTTCAAAGTCAATTAGGTTTTTATATTTTCAAGTTAATTAGCTTGTGAGGAAATAAAGGGGGTCGTGGGTTATGCCTGGTTCTCCATGTTTGCATGTTCTTTTTAAATCTTTTTTTCACTTACAAAAAGTAGATAAAAAAATTCTAACTCAGTCATTTATAAGCTTTTTAGTTTATTTTTGTCGGTTCCAAGCCATAATAAAAAAGAGGTTTTTGTTAGAGACTTTAAAAAAAGACCTTAAAAGTTGGTCTCGCCTAAAGCCACCAAAAATGTTAAGCTGGCGCTGCCGACCGTAACTCAATGCTTGTCCTAATTATGAATTCTTTAAGGATTTTTCACTATTTTGATGTTTACAAAGTTTGTGTACTATCAAATGTAAGTGATCCTACCCTCAAAACCCCACTGTGAAAAGCTAGTTAATTAAGAAAACCCCTCCAATATTCATTTTTGACCAAACCCTTCAAAAAGATTTAACCCAGTTAGTTCCTAGCCCAAAACTGGCCAGGTCAGGCTAGTACAAGCTCCAGGCCAACCGGTACTATATACCCAGTTTGATCCTAGGTTCCCCTTTTTACATGATTTTGATTTTCAGGGTTTTATTAGGTTGGTCCATTAGGGTCCGAATTTTGGCTCATGCTCATTTTTTGTTTGATATTTTTTCTTGTGTTAGTAAATGAAGATGTAACTTCATGAATGTGCCCAAATACTTTGTGAATTGTTAACATGAAGTAACTTCCATGGCATCAAAGCTTGAACAAATCTATATCTTTGAAAAGTGACCTTATAATTTTTATTTATATTGAATATAGAATTAGCTTAAGAGACTCAGGAAATACATTATAGCAAAGGGTAGCGTAGGTTATGGAACCATTTTTTACAAAAACGTGAAAGTTTTCAAAGTTTAGTTTAATTTACTTTATTTAATCCTGAAAATTTTGTGATACAAATCACATGAATTCTAGTTTTGTCATACACTACTATCAAGCGACATTGCTAATTGCAACATTTTATTATTTGTCAACTTTTCAAGCTACACTACCCCATTTAAAATTCAAAAATACACTATACGCTTAAATTTCCATCTCATTGACATTAAGAATAAGATTTGGTCATAAAAATGATAACCAATACATAATAAAAGTGAGAAGAAAAAATACGAAAGCGTTTGTAGTCCAACGGTTAGGATAATTGCCTTCCAAGCAATAGACCCGGGTTCGACTCCCGGCAAACGCATTATTTTTTATTATTTTTATTATTTTTTAGGCTCCTCTTCTTTTTAGAAACAAGCATGGTTAAAACACAGACTTGCAACTCGGAAAATACTTGCGCATCTTAGCCTTTAGAACGTTTTGCATGCTCGAAACTTGGCTAAGTCGAAATAGTTAACCAAATACGCAAATATCTATATTATATCGAAACCAATACGTTGGCCAGTGGAGTGCTTTTCTAGATATAACGTGTTATAGCGTCACACAATGGATAGAAGACATAGTAATGGTTAAACATGTCATTTTATTGAGTCAATGCATCTTGTCAACACGCATGAAACCCACAAAATACGATACTCGAAATATTACATGACTTTGTCTTAGCAAATGAATCCGATCTGTATTTGTTAACATATCATCTCCACATCCCCTGACTCTTGGGCGACTTCCAATGGTGTATATAAAAGCCAAGATAGTGTAACTTGGGAATGAAAAAGATCTAAATAAGTAGAAATGTAGAATACATACATGTTTGTAACAACACAAGGTGAAGATAACATAAACAGATGGATAACAAGAATCAAAGAACTTCGTATAGAACTAGAAAATGGGTCGTTCTATCAAATCAATATTTAATCAAATTCGAATTGAAGGAACCGAAAGATAATTTCTTCACTAATCCAAAATGAAACCATTTTTAAGCTAATAACCTCATTTTCCAAATTTGACAACCCATGACACCCTCAATAGCAACAAATTTTAGCCTAATAGTATTTCGTAAGGCCAACCAATTTCGCAGCAGACAGTTGCAAAACTGAGGATCATGAGTTTAAACTTTTGGAATTGAAGGTTAATAGACCAACGAAAATTCTATTAAACCTGCGCAAAATCATTGCCTGTTTTCCTTAGACTAGAGTATTCAACCTCAATATCGTCACATGATGATTTTGAGCAGCTTGCCATAGGAAAGAAATTTTCTTTGATGGTGTTGTGATCTTGCAGCTAAAATTATCGCCCAACTGATTCACCTATCTTCCGAGTGTGGCATCGCATTTCCGGTGCAATGCCTAAGGCAATACTATCAATATTTTCAGCAACCAGTTTTGATATCATGATCGAAAATGTTTCATTTTATGAAATCAATATTAATCTAATCATCTACTTAAACGAAAATAGAGATCTACACTAGGGTCAATGTTTAATTGTAAAAAAGAGTTGTTAGAAGGTTGAAAGGTAAAATAACTTCTTAGAAATATTTCGAGCGACAAAGTTGCTCTTTTTATCGCTATCTATTTAAGTATCTACCCGACTTTAAAAATAAAAAATTAAAAAAAAAAATCTAAGATTAAATATGATAAAACAAAAAGCACAAGGACCAACATTAGCAAAGAACAGAAACAACTTCAAAGGCCCTTTGACAAAAAGACTTTTACTACTTCTGAAAAAACGAGGGTTTCCTTTCTTTCTACAAAAACAAACCAAAAAACACAATAATAATAATTAGCCGACGTTTCAAACATATATTTTTATTAAAAAAATATCTTGAAATTTCTTTCTCCCACAAACAAATACAACACAAAACTGCCATAATTTCAATTAAAAGTTTATAAATTTCGAATACCCTTTTCATTTCTTTAGCTTCAAGAATAATAAAAATCATAACTTTTTAATTTTTGTAAAAAAAATATAAGTAAAATGGCAGGAAGAATTGCAGTATCAAGATTTATAAAAGAATGTTTAACAAAAAACCTGAAATCATCATCATCAATAACAGCAGCTAGACATTATTGTTCTGCTGCTCACAAACCAAATGTTCCTCATTCTTCTAGAAAGGTGATTCCTTTTTTTCTTTTCTTTTTTATTTTATTTGTTTAGCATACACACACACTAAAGAAGCAATACATTTGAGTTTTGAGTGTGTTTTTAATATGAATATTTATGTTTTGTGTGATCAAGATTGATCATTTATTAAGTTATAAGAGATGGGTGAATAGTATATTGTTTAAAAATTAATAATTTGGGAGTAATGTGTGTGTGTAGTATAATAAGCTCAAAAGCTAATGAAGCTTATGAAAAAGAGCTTAATTAAGGTCGAATAAGCTGTTTTTAGTAAGGTTTATTTTATGATTATAATTAGTTTAAATATTGATATTAATGCTTAAGAAAATGATTTTCTGTTTTGTAATTATAAGGTAATATATAATAGCCCGGTTACGTAGTATGTAGTTTTTCGGGTTGAAATCTTGATGGATATGGCCTATGGGATTCTAAAATGTTGTTGTTTTGAAATTTAGGGAAGGTTACTTACAGGAGCTACGATTGGTCTGCTTATAGGTGCAGGAGCTTATGCCAGCACTGTCGATGAGGCAACATTTAGGTATGTAATGTGTATAAATGTATAATGTTTATAGAACGAGAGTGTTATGGTATAGTTTCATATTATGTATAACACCTTTGTGGAATTTGGATATTGTATGTTGTTTGTGTGTACTATATCGGGTCATTGTGGAACAAAGTAATTCAAGAAACATATATTTGAAGTATTGTGAGGTTGTGCTTGGAGAAAGTGTTTTAGAGATGTTAAATTGGTGGAATCAACTCTAGACTTTCCGTAGTGAAAATTGAAAAGTTTCTGACTTTTTCACTGCTTTTAGTAGTACAACGATTATATGAGCCGTTTGCTTCAAAGGTACTAAGGTAGTGCATTTGCTATAATGGAGGCTGTCAGGCCGATTAGTAGAATCATGCAAGTTTTCTGATTTGTCAGTAGTCTGCTCTATTAGAAAATAAATAAAAAAATCTTTTGGTTGGATGGAGACATGGAGTGATGGATCAAAGGGTGTGATTGATCAAATGAGTAAGTGAAAATAGTGCTTGTTTACAATGGTCAAAGGATATTGGTTGGATTAAGTTGACTTGTTGGACCTCACACCTTTTTCCCCTTCCTTTACTTATTTTTCTTCCTTATTTAACTTATTCCTCTATCTTACTGCATATGCATAACATAGAAGCAACAAAAGTTGATTAAAATTAAAACGAACATATCAAAGCAATGGATTATTACTTTTTATAGATAACTGGTGGAATTTGTCATTACTACAATTATAATGAGCAATAAAATAACATGTAAGACTCATGAACACGATATGAAAACCTGTTGGAACATGAATAACAAGTGAGTTTGGGACTTTAGCCATAACACAAAAATGTAGTTGCCTGTGGCGCATGTTTCTGCTCAGTAGAAACTTGCTTTGTAAATTGGGATCTTGGGCAACCTACTTTTGTTTATATTGAAACAAGTACTACGGTAGTATATATGGCCATATGGGTGAATAAACTACACAATGAAACATATGGATGCTGAACTATTGCTATAGGACCTTGGAAACGACTTAAATTATTGCTTTTAGACCTTTGGGTGCTGAATTAATTTGTTACCAACATGCTGAGTTGGTGAGAAGTGACATTCAGTTTAAACGAAGTAACGAAATTTGACGCATAAATTGAACCACCCCTAGACTAATCACAAGGAACTGTCAGACATTCATCACAAATATCTAAAAAAAAGGGTAAAGGAGGGCACCCTGTCCTCGGAACCACATTGGATCCCCATCATGACCTTCCCTTAAGGTTTTTGATGCCGGTGAAATACCTTCACTTAATACCCACATGATTTGGGCATCCGTAAGGATTGAACCCTCATCTCTCAACTTCACATGTGAGCCCAAGCTGTATTGGTGACGGGTACCAGTCCATCTATTGATGGATTGGTACATCATCACAAATATCCGGAGATTCTCTTAAGAATGTGAATTTGCTATGAACTTGTATTTAACATGAAATATATCAAAAATTTCTTGTTATCACACACTCAAAGCTTTTCATACACTACAATGGAGTTTAAATGTTAGAAAGTTGAACAAGAAGTATTTTGGCTCAGTAATGATTTTGATTTTTTGAGTTTTTGCATTTATTACATCACTTGTTTGGCTACATTTACATAATAACTAAACATAGACGCATTATATTGGCTCAATAACGAAGTATTTGAGCCAACATTTGGCTACCTTCTAACTTTATATTAGTGTTTAGCTGCTTATAGCATTAAATTTGAATCTTATAATATATGTATGGTATCCACACTTTTCCTTGGATTTCTACGGTCACAAGTGTGGTTCTGAAGTGTTCTTTTTCCTATAAGTCTAAATACCTGTCAGCAACTCATAGCCTTGTTGATGTTGTAAAGATGTTATGAAAGATGTGTATTGATATTACGAAACCTCGATAAAAGAAAACATTGTGGTTTATACGGATCATTTTTTATGCTTGCTCGATATCATTAGCTTGGGTTATTGTGCTTATTGATGGATAATTCACGTGAGTAAGATATTTTTGCAGTGGATGGCTTTTTAATGCAACAAAAGTTGTAAATCCATTCTTTGCCTTGCTGGATCCCGAGGTTGCTCACCGTCTGGCTGTCTCTGCTGCAGCTCGTGGGTGGGTCCCTAGAGAAAAGAGGCCAGATCAGCAGATACTAGGACTTGAAGTTTGGGGAAGGAGGTTTTCTAATCCAATAGGGCTCTCTGCTGGATTCGATAAAAATGCAGAAGCTGTTGAAGGTTTACTCGGATTAGGTTTTGGTTTTGTGGAAGTTGGATCCGTGACTCCTATTCCACAAGAGGGCAATCCAAAACCTCGTATTTTCAGATTGCGGGACCAAGGGTAAGAATCAAATGTTTCCTACTGGTTATAAGTTTGTACTTACAAACCCAATTTGTAACATTTTATTTGTAAAACATTGTTTCTGTATTCTAAAAAGATCGCGCTAATGAGAATTCCTTTTTCTGGACAGTGCCTTAATTAACAGATGTGGATTTAATAGCGAGGGAATAGTTGCTGTTGCAAAACGTTTGGGTGCCCAGCATGGTAAGAGAAAGCTAGATGAAACTTCAAGTACTTCAACATCTTCCAGTGATGAAGTCAAACATGGAGGGAAAGCTGGTCCAGGAATTCTCGGGGTTAATATTGGAAAGAACAAGACCAGTGAAGATGCTGCTGCAGATTATGTACAAGGCGTACATACATTATCTCAATATGCTGACTATTTGGTAGCTTTCCTACTTTCACTTTATTTTCTTATTTGTTTTTCCATCTGCTTTTTTTTTTTCACTTCTAAAAAATACAAATTACACCTTCAATCCTACTTAAGATAAAGTCATGTTATAGGTAATTAATATTTCATCGCCCAATACCCCTGGACTTCGCCAGCTTCAAGGAAGAAAACAGCTAAAGGACCTTGTTAAAAAGGTTTGACTTTTATTCAATAACTTCTTTGATTAATTTTGATATTTGATAAGTGAGATATAAAGGCTATAAATACATCATGTTATTTCAATCATTGAAGGTTCAAGCAGCTCGTGATGAAATGCAATGGGGTGAAGAGGGTCCACCTCCATTGCTGGTCAAAATTGCTCCAGACTTGTCTAAGCAAGATCTTGAAGATATTGCAGTGGTATTTGTATTTGCAACATCATACTTTCCCTTTCAAAAGATAGCTTTCTTATGTGTTCCACTTTGATACTGTAGGTTGCTCTTGCTCTCCGTTTGGATGGTTTGGTATGTTTTTGGTCTAATTTCACCTAGGATATAAACAACAATCATGGATCTTGATGATGCTTTCTTCTTATTTGTAGATTATATCGAATACAACCATTTCAAGGCCAGAAGTAGTGCAGAGCAATCCCGTCTCAAAGGAAACTGGTGGACTTAGTGGAAAGCCTCTTTTTGGTTTGTCAACCAATATCCTAAAAGACATGTATATCTTAACAAAGGTACACTTTGCTTGCTAGTAAAGGTTATCCATTTCTTTTTCTTGTGATTGGTGTTAATGAAGTTATCTGCAACATGGTAATTAAGTGTTCCGGAGGATGTTATATTCTTTGAGTGAGGATGATTATTGTGCCTTTTAAATAAAGGAGACTAGCATGACTCTGTTATATATATTGTTTCCCGAAGAATCCTATGACCGCCCATTTTTTTGCAAGAATTTGTGCATATTGATTCGTTTATGAACCATGTATTGTTGATGTTTTCTTAAATAGTTAAATCTATCTGAGAATGTACTTTTCTTATCTGCTAGGGAAGAATTCCTCTGATTGGCTGTGGAGGTGTGAGCAGGTTCGTGTCTCATTTGCATTTTGTATTTATTAATGGCTACCCAGTATAATTCTAAATCACTAAATGGATCACTTGCTTGACTTAGTGGCGAGGATGCATACAAAAAAATAAGAGCAGGAGCAACTCTTGTGCAGCTTTATACAGCTTTTGCTTATGGTGGACCAGCTCTTATTCCTCAAATAAAGGTATTGTTTTTTATTTTTTATTTTTTAAATTTTTTTTTTTTTTGTGTATGTGCCGCACCAAGTATTATCATTTTTCTTGTGGAAGTATCATTTTTCTTTCACTAATTAAGTAACATTAATACTGGCTCCGTTGCTAATGTGCATTGGTTGCATTTATTTGCCCAAAAACAGAATATTTTTTTTTTCTTCATAATTCACCAATTAAGGAACGTGAATAATGGTTATGTTGCTAATGTGCATGTTTCTGTATGATTTTGTTAATAATAGTTGATAAGCTTGGTTAAGTTCTCTTATCGAAGCAGCGTTTTTTAGGGATAATGTACTTCCCTTTTTTTCTTCACAAAGCTAGAAAGTGTCATACTAGGTACTAGTGTACCACACATCTAAATTTTATCATTCTACAAAAATTCCGGCATGCTTCTTATTAGATTTGGTAGAATGAAAACAGAACATATGTTGATGCAGTCTAAATCAAAAGCTTAACACATTTGTGCATTTAAAGAAAAAAGTTTAAATGCTTGGCTGGCCTATGAGTTCGTTATCATTATTTTTTATTCAGTGAAATATGTTGCAAGAGATTTTTCGAAAAAAAAAAAAGAAGAAGAAATATGTTGTAAGAAGTATATCAAGCATTGATAACGGGAAGAGACTAGCATGTGCCTAATGTGATGAGTTGTATATCATTCGGGATTTTCCCTAAAGGAATTAAATTAAATGATAGTAAATGGAGTAGTGAAACGATATATTTTGCATACTTATGCTCCACTTTAATGTTATTTCTGAATGTCGTGTGAAACTTCAATTGTATATTTTTGGCTTTACAGGCAGAACTTGCTGAATGTTTAGAAAGGGATGGTTTCAAGTCTGTTTATGACGCAGTTGGCGCAGACTGCAGATAATCACGGCAATACCTCACAAACTTTTTTGATGGTTCTGTAAAGATACAAATGACTGAGATTCTGCATCATCATAATCATATTTAGATCTTTGTCTTGGAACTGTAATTTCAAGACTTCAAAAAGTTTTAGGTTTTTTTCTTCATTTTATTTTTGTAAGCAGTGATGCTGATGTTTGAGAGTTTTAGGTGAAGAAAGTTCATAATTTTGATGATCGACCGACTCCCGGAAATTTTTTGCTAATAACATTGTATTACTCTGCCTCATAGAAAACGCAGAGTATGATATATTGCATTCCAAACTTCTTTTTGAGATCTTAGTTTGAAAACAACACTGTATTTATAGTTTGATTTCAAACTGATCATTGTTCTCTATTTATGTGAATACAACTGAATAAAACTATGTTTTGATGGATGCAGTAATTTATAACGATGTATTTTATGTCCAGTATTTAAGAAGTATATTTGTCGACCATTTCGTAGGGACAAATTAAGTGTATTCGGGGTGTTTGGTAGGATGGAATGGAAAAGATGGAAATGAAATGAAAATTGCTTCTCTTATTTGGTTGCATCAAAGAATGGAAATAAAGTGGTAGAAGGGGAAACACTTCCATTCTCATCATTTCATGCAAAATGGTGAGGAATGATGAGAATGAAATTAAACTTTATTTTATTTTTTTATTTTTCATGGGTTTTATATATTACTTTTAATTATTAATATGAGGATAAAAGTAATTAAATTGTATATTTTGTATTTCTCTTATGTTTATTCTTGTTTGATACAAACAGAGAATAAACATAAGAGAAATACAAACAGAGAATAAACATAAGAGAAATACAAACAGAGAATAAACATATACCCATTCTCTGTTTGATATTGGAAATGATAGGAAAGAGAATGGGTATTTAGAAATAAAATTGATTCTGTTGTTTGATACAAATACCCATTCTCTGTTTGATACAAATTTTATTTTGTAATTAAATTTTATTTCTAAATACCCATTCTCTTTCCTATCATTTCCATTATCTATGATTCCCTTATACCGAACACCCTAAGAAAGCAAAGAAAAAAAAAGATAGATCGATCGATCGATAGGAACCCCTTGATACTATATTAGTACCTATGAAACCCCCATGCTAAGTTTTTTGCATCGATAGTTAGCTACCAATAAAGCAAAGAATGGTAAATGAGAAACAAAATGCTTCAAGGCTTCAAAAGCAACTAGTTAGTGAGATCTTTTATGCTTAAAAAGGTGAAATAACCAAATACAACAACATAGTCGCATAACTGATTGGCCCTTACCCTTCAGCTACAGCTATAGGTCTCCATAACCTCCCCACAAGGTCATTTGTGGAATTGTGGTTCATTTGGGATGCAACAAAGCTCAAAACAAAGGCTTTACCATCAACAGAAAATTAGCGTAGTGGTTCAGCTTGGGTGCAGCTTATTTTGATCTCTAATGGTAGGGTTAAATATTTTAATAAAAGTCAAAGTGACAATAAGGCACCTTCCTACGTCCAAATCGACGAAACTTATGGTCAAAATCCGGATATTTCAGGCATCATAGGTGGTTTGTATGCTAAGTCTTCCTTATCTTAGATGAGATTTGGCCATATCCTGTCATCTATACTACTTTATTTGGCCCTGGTTCGAAACCGATCCCATGCGGTGGATTTCCATCTAGTAGCACTTACCGGTGCGCATGCCTTGCTCGCGGGCTTAAAATGCGTAGGTATCCAAGTGGGTACAATGGCCCTGGGGTAGCCATCCACCATTACCCTTTTTTTCTATACTACTTTATTTAGAGTCTTAAAATTTAAAAATTTTCAATACTTCCTTATTTATCATATTATAATGTCTATTACTTAATGTCTTATTATTTAATATTTATATTATTTATATATTAATTAATGATATATTATAATTAATTTTATAATACATTATCAAAAGAACTTAATATACCTATTTTATCACTATTATCTATTATTATTCTAGGGTTGTAATCATTTGCACATGAAAATTTGTGTGAAAATGAGGGGACAAATCTCAGCCACACATTTCCCCTTTG
>JAOEHQ010000003.1:253171-278487 GCA_025447715.1 Asclepias incarnata
ATGTACGGTTTTTGAGATAAAAGATTTTGAATGAATTAGATGAAACTAATGATTTATGGAGGAGAGAGAAAAATAGGAGGAAATATGTGGCTGAGATTTGTTCCTTGATTTTCACACAAATTTTCATGTGCAAATGATCATTTCCCATGATTAATGTTTAAAAAATTCAAAATTTAAGACAATATGTAAATATTTTATAAGGTGATATAGATAGTTGTAAATGAAACCTTTATTTTTCATCAAAAATGCATAAATAAATTAAGTGAATTCACTTTAAAGTTGAGGGATATATCATATAATTCCAATTAAAATCAATACTAATTTTGTGATCGTCTTTCCCAGGCCATTCATTCTAGTTTTCAAAGATCCACTTTTCACCATTAAAACGGGTAGGTGCAGGAATCATTTCATATCGATAATACATAGAAACTACTTTACTGGTATAAAACAGAACCACTCTTTTTCGTTGACACAACTTTAATTATTCCAATGGCTGCTTCAAGTTTAAGGTTATTAATTGCAACATTGTTGTTGATGATTATGCAACTGCTGTCATCTTCATGGAGTGCTACTACTACTGCTGCTGCTGATAATAATAATAATAATAATAATAATAATGGATGTTTTTATAAATCCATCATCAGCTTTGGTGACTCCATTGCAGACACTGGCAACCTTAAACAACTTTATTCCATACGTAACATAGTTTCTCAGTATTTTCAGCCGCCTTACGGCCAAAACTTCTTGGATCATTCCACTGGTCGTTGCTCTAATGGTCGCCTCATTATCGATTTCCTGGGTACGTACGTCTTTCATTTAAAGACAACTCTATAGTGGAGTGTGGTGCTTCGTATGCTCTAAATGTCTAAATCAACATAATGTATAATTGCAATTCCGAGTCTGTATTAAGGTTCTGTCAAACTTAAAAGAAACATAATATTTTTGTTGTCTGGTTGATGAAATCTACTCTTTTGTCTATTACAACCAGTACCTGATATTATATTGTTGCGTTAGTTTGATCCCGATGATGTTACTAATCTAGTGTAATTGAGTTATCTGACTTGGAAATGGGTTAGGAGGTACGTAGTGTATGTCTATTAAGTCAATGACTTGGAAAGGAAAGCGTGCCAATCAAATTTTAGATTAAATGTTGCAACTCGTTGATACGACAGGGAACTATTTTTCAAAAGTGATTTTAACTTTTTCTTGGTTTGTTTAGCTGAGGGACTAGGGTTGCCATTGGTACCACCATTTGTTCACAAAAAAGAAATTGAAAATGACGACCTGGATTTTGGACAAGGAGTAAATTATGCAGTGGCGGGTGCAACTGCATTGAATTCATCAGTTCTTGAAGCAAGAGGGAGTGTAAATTCTATGACAAACTCATCCTTAGGGGTTCAACTGGACTGGTTTAAAGGATCATTGCCTTATATTTGTGGTAACACTTCAGGTAACTAGGTGTGCATATTTTCTTCTTCATGTATCCCACTTGTAGTTGTATGGAAATATGTAGCCAAATACAGTAAACATAAGTGATGATAAATGAGGCCTTAACTGACATCTTTGTTATTAAAACACTATATAGAGCAAGTTCTCATAAATATTGATTAGTTATATCGTATACAGATTGTAGAAAGTTTATTGGACGTTCTTTGATCCTAATGGGAGAGATTGGAGGAAACGATTACAATAATGCAGTATTAGCAGGATCACCAGTCAATGAGATCAAACCATTAGTTCCTTTTGTTATCGATCGAATTATCTCAGCAGTTAATGTAAAAACATACTCACAGTGTAATATATATCACAGCTAAAATCTCTGCCATACCCTTTAGCAATGTATCAACTATCAAGCATTGCAAAAAGATGTTTTTTTCTGATAGTGTATAATTTTTCACTGGCTTAAGTTTTGTAGTTTTGATTACAGGAGTTGATTGAGATTGGGGCTCAGACGCTAGTCGTTCCAGGAAACTTTCCAATGGGATGCCTTCCAATGTATTTGACAATATATGGTTCTCAGCAGGAGAAGTATGATCCCACTACTGGTTGCCTCATTTTATTAAATGAGTTTGCTAAATATCACAACAAATTCTTGCAAATGAAATTAGATCAGATTCGCAAGGTGCATCCTAATGTCAGCATCATCTATGCTGACTACTATAATGCTGCTATGCAAATCTACCGCTCTCCAGATAAATTTGGTAACGTATTACAAACTCAAATCACTATGCCACTTCAACTTTCTGGTATTCCAATTGGTGTTCATTGTAAATGAAAATTTGATTCACTTATAATTGGATAAAATGAAACCATTTCCAAAGTGGCCTAGTGGTAAAGTGGTCATAAGGTCTCAGTACAGACAGGTTCGGAATCTCATGGGTATACACCTTGGGATGGCCAAGGAAGTGTCCGGAAATGGCCATGGGAATACCTGTTAGCCCACGTACATTAGAGCCAATGGCTCGACTCTCCTCGAGTAGCCTGAACAAGGTATTCCTCTCCATTAACCTGTTTGGAAATGGGTTAAGTTAAAAGATTTGACTAAGTAGGTAACAGGTGAAATGGGCCGAACACTTTCACATTCATCTGAAGCGTATCCAGATGTATAAATCCTCCCGCTTGATTGATAAAAGTCAAATTATTTTTATGATAACATAGTTTTATAATTACATTTTGCATATAAGTAATTAAGCAATTTCTAAAAATCGATAAAGAAAACTGTTTGCAGGTCAGGTTTTTTTTTTTTTTTTTTAACCCATACTGCAAATCAACAGTTTTGACTCGACCAATTAACTGACCCGTCCATTTCAGCACCTCTATAATTCAAATATGTAGCTTCATGAGTACATATCAATTAACGTTTGTGTTTGGATGGAATTTACATTTTACAGGATTCACAAACTGGGCTCTGAAAGCGTGTTGTGGAGGTGGAGGGCCATATAACTTCAACACATCAGTAAAATGTGGATTTGCGACTGCATCGTGTGATCAGCCTGATACATATGTTAGTTGGGATGGAATACACTTTACAGAGGCAGCATATAAACTGTTTTACGATAAATTATTTCTAGGGCCATACACTACACCCCAATTCAAGTCAGTGTGTCCCACATCAACGGCACAACTGGGAGTTGGATTATCGAGTTCTATTTAAAAAAGTTCAAGCTTAAATACATACATCAGAGACACGAAAGCATAACAAAGCTAAAGTGCTGCAGCACAGGAGAGAGGACGCGTGAAAATGTAATTTTAATATTTATATCCTTGGAAACATGTAATTTAGATATTTGATACATATAGTAAGAATTTTATGTGTAAACTATGTATTATATTTATATGATATGCATGTTTTTGTTCTAATGGATAAACTAAATTAGTATATATAGTAAGTATATTAGACGACATAATCTAACAAGGATATAGAAAATGAAAGGTAGCACATTTAATTCAAAATTGCACAATGAAAAGAAAAAATTAGATTAATATATTTTCATTTTGTGATCCTACTAGTAATCCAAAGGAAGGACAGGACTTTGATCTCGTCGCCAAGTGAAGATAGTTTGCCCGGGTTGGAGTCCAAAGTGACTTTGTTTTGGTGATTCCAAATAACCCACAAGGCCGTCTCCATGATGGCATCAAGCAGGAAGTAGATATTAATTAGGGACAGCAGGTGGGATCGGAGATGTCATGCAATCCGTTGAAGACGAAAGTGGGCAAGCTCCGCCATTGTGATATGCCCATTCCAGAGAATTGCTGCCATGGACAAGCAGAAAAAAGATGAAGCTCAGTGTCAAGCTAGATTTCAGACTGGACAACAAGTCAATGGCAAGTCAATGTTTCTAATGTCGAGGTTGTGTCTAGTTGGCAATCTTTGGAGCATTGTACGCCAGTTGAAGAGATTGACCTTAATTGGCAGTAAGGTGTTCCATTTGATGAGATGATTGTCAGCATGTAGGTTGGCATGGTGTTGTGTTGCGATGTGTTTTCTTATTTCCTTCCCAGTTAATAACCACTTAGAACCAAGATTAAAAGTCCAAGAATCCGGGGTATTCAAGACATCCAAATTGCATAATAACTCATTTAGATCAAGTAAGTTGTTCCAACTCGTGTATCGGTCTTGGTGTTCATCTGCAAGACCATGAGTGACTCAAAATACCATTGGTAACATTGAATCGTTGACCATCCTCGGTCTTGATGGAGCAATTGCCAACCCAAATGTCATTCCAAAAGGCTTGTATATCAAGGCCATCTCCAACTAACCTCTTATAAAGGTGATGAATGTGGATGTTAATTAGTTTGGCTAGTTCACTGTCGAGAGAAAAGCTAATAAATAGAGTCGCCAAGTGAACCGAGTCGTAAAATGACGACCACCATATTTTGTTGTAGACCATAAAGTTTTCGGTCCTGGGGCATTGCATGAGTACATGCGAGTATATAGAGACAACATCTGAAAAATACATGTTCATTTCATCAACTATACAAAGCTAAAAAGTCTATAAAATATATTGCAAGAAATTAATTAACTCATTAAAAAGTTAAAAGACAAAAAAAACACTGTCATGAATCGATGTTAATTATCCCCTTTTGTTTGCCACACGAGAGTTACTCAATAGATCTAGCATTCCTCTTTCTTTTTTGCCTTTTAAATAACTCATATTCTAACATTAGATTATTTTTTTTTTTTCTCGTTCTTTAAATCAAAGTATGATTCAAATCTTATTTGTTTTATAAGTAGTGATGTTTTTAATTTGTGTACAATGTAAAGATGTTGTAAATTGTAATAATAAATATATAATTCAAATTAAAAACTCATATTATACTATGTATACTGTTTTTTATATTTATTATTACAGTGTACAACATCTTTAGAGTATACTTTGATTTAAACATTTGAATTCAAAGATGTTGTATACTTTTTTTTTTTTTTTTTTTTCAACATTGGAGTAGGATTAGATTAGTTTGTTGTTCAAAAAAAAAGTTTGATTTATTTTATTGTTTTTGTGTATATTGTGAGAGGATGAAGAGACATGTTGCCTGATGCTTTTAACGGTATCATCATTTTGCTGTTTCATTTGAATTTTGATCTTTTTCTATGATTTCCTTGATAGTCATATGAAGTAATTTTTAGAGTATGCAATTTTAAGGGATGTTTGGGGTTTTGGATGAGCAAACAAAATGTGTGGAAATTGTTTTTTTGTGGGGAGTGTTGAGAATATTGAGCATGTATTTATTATGTTTTGAGAATGACTATATCTCCAATGTGTTTCTCCCTTAAACATTTACATGATAATTGCCCTGCCCTGCCCTGCATACAAGAATTAGCTTTTCAAGAGCATAATTAACCATTTCAAATGTACATGAATACGTATTGGTGTTGGGTTTTAAACAATCGATAAAAATCAAACAAGGAAATTGGATGAAAACCACAAGAAAGAGCAAAAAGGAAATTGTAGAGCCATAAAGTAAGACTTATTTTTACTGAACACATTCATATTTTATTTTGTGGTATTATATACATTCAGTATTGTTGGCTAACAAGCATATTTAGTTGTTTGTGTATGAGATACCAGAAACATCCTTTTTTGATCGTCTACTATCATGATGCTAAGCTTCCAAGGTCGTAGTTTCAGTTAGGTATTTTTTTTATTTATTATTATTTTTTTTTGAATAGTCTTTGTTATAGGTAGTAAAATGGGTGGGCAAAAGGATGATCCTGTTTTTTTTTATCAAAACATTTTAGGACATAATAAACTTTATTATGTCATGGTTATTTTTTACCCGCTTATCCCATTATCTGTTTAAGCACTTTATACTATTTACCTATTTAACCTGCGGTGGTGGTTATGTAATGGGTCATAGTGGGTTCAAGTCAAAATAGACAAACTTTACAGTTTGAAACATACTGGGTTTTGTTAGGTTAGCTAATAACTTTAGTTGTTTCATTATTGTTCCGGTTGGCAGAATGTTGTTTTTGTGGTTGCTAAACCGAGTCAACTCGTAGATAAGTTTCTACAAAGTGTCAAATGTAGCTTTCACTCAACACTTTAATATCTTGAAATTTTGGATTAACAGACCTTTTAATTGTTTTTTGGGTGTGATACAGACTTTAATGGATGATGAGCAAGAAAAGTACCTTTGCTGACTACATCAATGTTGGAGTTGAACCAGATAACAATGAAGAGCTTTACTATACCCACACAAATGGTTATTGTAGAAATATACAGACACAAAAGAGGGAAAGCAGATGCAAAAAATGCCTAATTTCACACCCTTTTCTTAATTATATCAACTGCTTCAATGGCTTCACATAAATCGTTTGTTTATAATTCAGCCAACTAAAAGCATGAATGTGCTGAATGGTATTTTTTTTTTCTCTAGCCTCATTATGTTTAATATCCGTTGCTTTGAATTTAATTAGTTAGAAGTATACCTATTCGTGTATTTTACATATATTGGTGGAATTTAGTTTTATTGCAGTTAGCTTAGTTGCACATATATTTGTAGTGGTAAAGCTCCTTTATTGAAATTCGGATGCTTAATTATGCTAAGTTTTGGGCCAACTTTGCTAACACCAAGGTAAACTTCGACTATCTTGACCTTCATCAGTCGTATTACTATACAAAGATCATTTTCTTAGTAATTATTATGGTTAGGATTTGTGTTTTTGGATGTGACAGTTCATTTGAAATTGTGTACATACATTTGCTTAATTACCTACATTTGCTTTTGTTTTGGTAAGACTTTCGCCGCATCGCGTGTGTATTCTTCTATATACAATCCATGCAACCCATGAGTCTGTTCGTACATTCACGCAACAAAATGGTATCGCCATACTTAACCACTGTTTTTTAAGAGGTACTGCCGCAACGCGTAGGTACCCTACTGGTTTGAAATTAACGTCATCAAGGCACTTCGCACGCTATGTATTATCGCCGTCGCATCGCGCGGGTACCCATCTAGTCATTCTTAAAAGGGACTGGTGAAACATTGGAAAGTGAGTGGTGGATATCAGAGATAACTCGCGACCAGAGGCTAGCAGGCTTATTCCTAAAACGCCACCACCAATTTGAAAGTAGTGACAAAATTTTAAATTGTAAGCACCCCAAACCAAGCCCGCTCGACTCAGACCATCCTTAACCGTTTACCTTCTTCATCTACACTTTTTCATGCCACGTCAACATCACATTCTCACCACCATCACCTTCAAATTTAATACTCCACTATACCCCACAATACCTCACAATATACTCAATCAAAATCAAATAAAAAATAACAAATAATATAAAACAAAAAATGGACCCCACTATCCATCTTTCAGCTAGGTGAACCAATTCACCTATCCCCCTTTCACCTATACCCCTTAACCATTTACTTTCTCATCACCTCTCTTCACCTACCTCTTTCACCTTTCTCTTAACAATGCTCTCAATAGGAGCAGTGATTCTATCCCAAAAAACTCAAAGAATTTTTCTGTTAGAAACCGAACCACCCCAAAGGAAAGCTTTTCGTATTGATTCAAGTGTAGTAAGGACGTGAAAACATTTTGTACACTGTAAAAATATTTGTAATTTTGTTTTTAAATTTGAATATTGTAGTAAATAAATTATAAGCAGGTCAATTAATATTAATGGGATACAAATTACTCCACATTGATTTAGACACACTTAATTTGAAACATTATTATGCTTTAATTATCTTTTTAAAGTCCCATTATTAAATACATGGGCATTAAATCACAAAATTTATTGTAAGACCATAAAATAAAATCGTCATCATAAACCTAAACGGCTAAACCGTTACAAACACGCAAAAAAATGTACTCCACAAACATTATGTGTATCTTAAATGTTGCCACATTCTCAAACCAAAATCCACACAAATTTTAAATAAAAACCGCCCAGAAAACCAGAAATATAAAAAAATAAAATAAAATTTCAACTTCAATTCAAAATTGGTTGGTGCGCAAAAATTAGGAAAAACATATGGAGGTTATTATGACCCCACTCACACATTTGTGGTTTTCCTTTCCACATCATAATTTCACCTTTTCAAACCAAACTTTAATTTAAAACTTGTACTATAGGCATTAAAACATGTACATTTACTAGCCATTAGTCATTTTAACTCTAGAAACCGCAATTCACTTTAAGCACTTTTACCAGATCAAATTTAACTATACAGAAACTAAGTGTGATTCATAAGTTGTACTTTATGGATAAAAATTAGTACAAATAACTGTAGTTAGTAAACTATAATCTGCTAATAGAATACTCTTTTTTAATATTAAATATGAAGATGTATAAATATGGACAATAATAATAAGGTTGAAATAAATTGAAAATTAAAAAAATGTTAGAAAATTAAGAACAAGTCTTATTTGTTGTAGAGTTAAGATTAAATGAAAAATATTTATAGATCATTTTCATCGTTGTCAATCACTACCGTTTTTTCCCGCCGCGGTCACTATCGTACTTAAGAGGATTATTACGGTTGATTTGTTAATAATAATTATAAGTATTATTATTATATTGAAATTGTATATTGTATATTATTATTATTATTATTATTATTTATTATTTATTATTATATATAACGCTTTTTTTGGAAACGAATGTGTGTATGTTGGAGAGAGAGAGAGAGAGAAAAAGTGAGAGAAGAAAAGGAAAGCAGGCGACAATCGTCTCTCTCTCATGTGCTCTTTGGACCAGGTCCTTCTTTTTCATTTTTAACTAAATTAAATTAGGGTTTTAGCTTCCACCATTTCCTCTCTCTCTCATTTCCTCCCAAATTATACATACACAACACTATATCTATATATACATATATCGACTCATAGATCAGTGCTTTAGATGTGTTCAAATGAGTTAACTTCACGAATCACACTTCGAAGATCTGTGGGTTATTGTAGTGAAGTTAGGTCAAAATTGGGGCTGTGCTTGAAGGTGAGTTTCAAGTTGAAATTTTGAAACTTGTAATGAGGTAATTTTATTGAAGATCTGTTTTTTTTATTTTAAATAAATCTTTTTCACTTTATCGAAGTGAATTTGGTCAAACTTGGTCAAAATTAGTCAATAATAGTCAAAGTTGGCGGCTTGAAGGTGTATTTGAAGTTTTATATTGAAAGCTGAAACGAGGTGACTTCATTGAAGATCTGTTGTTCATTGTAGTTGATATATTTTGGTCAAACTTGGGTCAAATATGGCTGCTTGAAGTTGAATTTGAAATTTGAAAGTGAAGATCTATGGTTTATTGAAGTGGATTTGGTCAAAATTGGGGAAAGTAAAGTGAAGTGTTTGGATAGTGAGAGATTAGGTTAATTTAGACAAAATGCAAGAGGTGATGTGATGTTTTACTGCTTTTAAAGTGGAGTATTATTGATACAAGTGTGTGTAGTGTACCTTTTTGATATTGATGTTGAAATAGTGTGGAAGTTGATCAAATAACAAAGGATAATAAAAGTGACTAGTGTTTGTTTTTCGGGTCCCCTACATTAATAAGTTGTAGTCGGTACTCGGTAGTAGGGACCTTCTATCGAAAATGATTTGATACTTTTTCGGGTAGATGATTGTTATCACCTTTTTGTGATTATAGTTATTTAGTAACCAAACCAAACTAGTTGCATACTTGTATTTTAGTTGGTTAGGAAGGGATATTAATAATGGCTAGTGATGGAGCTGGTCGTTTCAAGTCGATTAAATCGTTGCCAGGAGATTATAGGTTTTCGGGGTTGGGTGAGAAGGGAAAGTTGAAAGGAAGTGATAATAATAATAGTAGTCTGATGTCTGTTAATATTCCGGAGAATGGCGGTGGGAATATGGATCGTGTTGTTGATGATGATTCGCCTTATGGTCGGAGATCGAGTTTTGGAATGAATGAGGATAGAGTTTTGAATGATGATGATGGTGATGATGATGTTAATCCGTCAGTTTCTCCTCAAGGATCTGTTTTGCCTGTATGGGGTAACAAGAAATGGGGTGATACTGCCTCGTATGTTGCTAAGAAGGTAAATCTGGTTTCCATGTTACAGTTTTTGTTATTTGTTGTATGAATCTGAATGCACAATGATCTCAGGCATATTGTTTGAATCTGAATGCACAATGATTTCTGACGTATGATTAGATCAGTTAGTATTTCGGGATTTATATTTTAAAATGCTCTTTTCAGTTCCTTCACTTATTTTGCTGTCTGACTTCATCTCCACAAGACGATTAAAAAAGTACCTCCCTTTTCTGGTGATTTCTTGCTTATGGTTGGTAGATTTGGACTGGGATTCTAGGGAAGGTTTAATGCATGTAATACTTGAAGTTTTTGTGCAATAGCCACTTGATCATGTCAAATAAATTAATCCACTCTGTAGAATTGTAATAGTAACATGTTATTGAATCTATCCATTAGAGCATATCTTGCTACTTTTGTTTTTGTTTTTGTTTTTTTGTTTTTTCATCTACTTAAAAATGTTTAGCATAAAAACACACCTGACACGTATGTTGATATAAAGCTGGAGGTCTTGAAAATTGTTTGGTACTATCTAATGTTGGCGGGTTTTTATAAATATATAGAAGATATGATGAACAGTAACTTAAATTTCATACAATGGTGAAGTAGTTTTATTGTTAGACGTGGAAATGATGAAATCAAGATCATGATATAGATGAGTGTGTTTCTGCTTAATCTAGGAATAATGAAAGGTTGATTTTTTGGTTGTTTACTTTCATGCGAGAGTTTGTATTGTTTTCGACGCAGTTTGTTAGCTGGCAGAATCAGCTCAAAAACATAACATATGCTTTATGAGTTAGCTTGGTCCATGTGGGTTCTTTTTAACGTTTTCAATAGAATTGTCAACGTGTGGGAAAACCTGGCCCACACATATCGAAAGGGATAATTAACAAATTAACTTACCTAATTTTGTGTTAGTGGATTAGCATGATTCCCATGTAAGTGCAAAACAAAGCTTGGCTGCAAGTTGCAAAGCAACACCCATTTTAAGAAGTTTAAGCAGCACGCAATCAAATTTAGGTGATATATATGGTGAAGTGGTTGACAACTCTAATCCACTACTATTATAAGGAACCGTAGTTGTATATGTTTCCAATTTTCTATCTACGAGTTTCATTTGAAAGAAGAATGTACTCCCCTGATCACGTTGGCCAGCACAAGAAACAAGGAGTTATTTAAAAGTCAAATAAGCGATTCATTTGGTTGTTTGACATTGGACAAGCTAATGCCTAATCAACAAAGAATGGATCAGATGAGTGGATTTTGTTTACACCAAAATGATAGTGATTGAGTTCAAATATATTGTTGTATTGTTTTGATGACTCAAAAACCTATCTAGGAAATCTTGGTGCAATTCAGAAACATGATTCAGTCATTTCTTGATGATTACCCTTTTTGAAATATATTAAAAAACAAAGTTAACTGATAGATTATTGTAGCTTCTCTCGAATGATAATGATATGATCTTGTGTCTTTTTCTTCAAGCAAATTTGTTTTTTTGTTATTTCTTTTAGTTTTGTGGCATGACAAGGTGAAACAGATACAATATATATTGTCAACTCCATATTGCCGAGGGAATTCTGGTTTATCCAACTGTTGACTTTTTGATGTTTTAGCTTAACATATATACATATGTTATGCATCTAATACTGCTTATTTCTGTGACAATGGCATACCTGATTCAGAAGCTTCAGTCGTGGTTCCAATCATCTGATGGGAATTGGGAGCTGGCAAAGATTCTGTCTATTACAGGCACAGAGTCACTCATCTCATTTTCTGAAGGAAAAGTAAGTTAACTCATTTAGTTTTTTATATTTGTTTTTCAATGTTGTATCAAGCAATTAAAATTTTTGACTTGGCCACGTACTTTTAGGTATTAAAGGTGAACTCAGATAGCCTGTTACCTGCAAATCCAGAAATCCTTGATGGTGTAGATGATCTCATGCAACTAAGTTATTTAAACGAGCCATCAGTCTTGTACAATCTTCAATACAGATATGATAGAGACATGATCTATGTAAGTTTCCACTATTATTTTACTTTCAAATGATTGGCATACTATTGAGAAGCTTCTATTGTTGTATTAATGTTGTATTTCTTTGTATTATAGTCAAAGGCCGGGCCAGTTTTAGTTGCCGTCAATCCCTTTAAGAAAATCCCATTGTATGGGAGTGATTATATTGAAGCATATAAGAATAAATCCACAGATAATCCTCATGTATATGCTATCGCTGATACAGCTATCAGGGAAATGATTAGAGGTTCTTTTACGTGTTCCTTCTATACTAGCATATATTATTTCCACTTTTGGTCTTTCACTTGTATAATTCTTGCTCTTTTTTTTTTTCGTTGCAGATGAAGTAAACCAATCTATTGTTATAAGGTTAGTTGTATGATCTTAAATGAAAAGGGCTTATGCAAATAAATGCATGCTTATATGCTCAACTACATTGCATTTATGCCATATTTTTTATATCTAGTGGTGAAAGTGGAGCTGGGAAAACTGAAACTGCAAAGATAGCAATGCAATATTTGGCTGCTCTTGGAGGTGGTAGTGGAATAGAATATGAGATACTGAAAACTAATCCAATTTTGGAGGCATTTGGTAATGCAAAAACATCTAGAAACAACAACTCAAGTCGTTTTGTAAGTTGCTTTTTCTTCATGCAGGCTCAGAGTTGTTTCTCTTGGTTGTAGAACTATGTAAATAAAGAACCAAATGATTTTTGAACATGGACTTCTAATTTGCTTAAATTTTTGTATTAATAAGAACACTGACGAATTTTTCAGGGAAAGTTGATTGAAATTCACTTCAGTGAAACTGGGAAAATATCAGGAGCCAAGATTCAAACATGTATGATGCAACTTTTCTTTTAGGTTTTTGAATGAAAGATGTATATACTATTCCTGTCATTGAAGTCTGAATGCTTTGTGCAATTGGTGTCCTGTGATTTTCAAAACTTTTTTCAGTTTTGCTTGAAAAGTCAAGAGTTGTTCAATGCACAGAGGGAGAAAGGTCGTATCATTCGTTTTATCAGCTTTGTGCAGGAGCTCCACCTCCTCTTAAAGGTATTAATTTCTGAACTTTATACCGTTTCCTATTTCATGTGACAGATAATGTGGGATGTATGAATCATTTCAGTCCAAATAACATTAGGCATTTTTAACTACTTGTTAACGTTTGTCGCTATGTTTACCTGGTCACAGAGAAATTAAACTTGAAGAGTGTGCACGAGTACAAATATTTGCAGCAAAGCACTTGCTATTCAATTAACGGCGTCGACGATGCTGAACAGTTTCGTATCGTAGTGGTACTGTATATCTCTCCTTTATAGGTCCAGCTCATATTTGGAAAGATAGGATGGATGTTAACCAATAAGTTTTTAATTTTGCAGGAAGCCCTAGATGCTGTTCATGTTAGCAAAGATAATCAAGAAAATGCGTTTGCAATGCTTGCAGCAGTGTTGTGGCTAGGAAATGTGAGCTTTACGATTGTCGATAATGAAAATCACGTGGAACCTGTGATTGATGAAGGTAAACTGGGTTTTCTTATTGTTTCGTACTTGTACATATGATCATACATTAATTTTGTTTTGAAATTAAATGTCAATAACAGCTCTGTTAAATGTCTCAAAGTTGATTGGGTGTGAGGCTGATGATCTAAAGCTTGCTTTATCTACTCGTAAAATGAAAGTCGGCAACGATAACATTGTTCAAAAGCTAACTCTTGCCCAGGTAAAATTTCATTAATTAGACCAATGAATTTATGGGGTGAAGTTTACTCACATAATTATAAACCTAAATTATGCAGGCGATTGACACAAGGGATGCGTTGGCAAAATCAATATATTCTTGTTTGTTTGATTGGTTGGTGGAACAAATCAACAAGTCACTTGCTGTAGGCAAACGTCGTACAGGAAGATCTATTAGCATTCTTGATATTTATGGATTTGAATCATTTGATGTAAATAGTTTTGAGCAATTTTGCATTAATTATGCAAATGAGCGATTGCAGCAACACTTCAATAGGCATTTATTCAAGTTAGAGCAGGAGGTAATCAACCATCTGTTGTCCCAATTTCATATTTTCTGTGTGGCAAAATGACTATATATTAGATGTTATGTTATGGCATTTTTGAGGCAATTATTATCGACATTATAGAAAAATGAACTTCGTAAATGGTGATTATCATGTTCTTGGTACCTGAGCTCTGCAATTTGGTTTAGGAATATATCCAAGATGGTATTGACTGGGCAAAAGTGGATTTCGAAGACAATCAAGATTGTCTCAATCTGTTTGAAAAGGTTTCTAGCCTATCCTTGCTGTTCTTTGTTGTTTCTAGAATTTCATAAATTACATTTTTTTCTGTGAACATTTGTGAACTCTGATGATTATCTATAATGCCTTTGATTGGACCTTGATATCATGTTGCTTCTTACAGAAACCATTAGGTCTATTGACTCTGTTAGATGAAGAGTCTACATTTCCAAATGGCACAGACATGACATTTGCTGCCAAGCTAAAACAGCATTTGAAACCTAATCCGTGTTTTAGAGGAGAGCGAGGCAAAGCATTTACAGTTCATCATTATGCGGGGGAAGTAAGCACACATACACACAAATCTATTCAGTACACCGTTTTGGATTATTTGGTGTTTTAGCTGTTTATGGTTGTGTGACTGGTACCTAAAACTTAGGTTGATCATCTTTCAGGTTATGTATGATACAAGTGGGTTCTTGGAGAAAAACCGTGATCTATTGCATCTTGATTCCATCCAACTTTTATCTTCGTGCACATGCGAACTTCCACAGGCGTTTGCGTCAAATATGCTTTCTTTATCAGAAAAGCCTGTTCTCGGACTGTTACATAAGTCGGGTGGAGCAGATTCCCAGAAGCTTAGCGTTGTTTCCAAGTTTAAGGTTAGCTTGCTTTGAAGATTAAATTTGTAATCTAAGATGTTCTTTGCTTAGGGTTTACAGCAGTGACAACACAATAGTACAACACGCAATATTAGATGCGACAATCTGGTACATCCACTTTGGCTGTGTAACTGTTTTATTTCAAACACGCCAAATAGGAAGAAGTTAACCAAAAAGGGGAACAGGTGGGCAGAACGGGTCAAATTGGTTTAAAGTCACCCAAGATATCCTTTTTAATGCATATTACCTTCTACATTATTTTAGTTCGGTATTTAAGTTCAATTTCTGATTGTAATACTATTGTTTTTGTGATCATAATCAACACATCAATTATTTAATAATTTTTTTTATAGTTATAAACAGTGTCTGTGGGCCCATCCGACCAGGCCTGTTTCAATCCCGTTTTAACCTGTTTCCCAACCCATGTCGCCCATTCTGTTCATTAGAGTTTTGCTTATATAAAGAAACCAAGACGCTCAAAATGATAATGTTCGCAATGCATACGAGTCTGTTTCAGTTTTGCTTTTATGCTGTTTTTTTTTATCTCGGTTATTTCTACTCACTTGTGCTGTTTTTCATCTTGGTCAGGGCCAACTCTTCCAGTTAATGCAACGTTTGGAGAGCACAACGCCCCATTTTATACGTTGTATTAAACCCAACAATTCACAATCTCCTGGAATTTACCATCAAGGACTTATATTGCAGCAACTGAGATGTTGTGGCGTTTTGGAAGTTGTTCGGATATCAAGGTCTGGATTTCCAACAAGAATGTCCCATCAGAAATTTGCAAGAAGGTACATTTTGTTTGTTGTATATTTTTTCTGTCTGTCATCTTTTGTAGATTTTTCTGGATTTCCAACAAGGTAATGATTATTTATTAATTCCCTTAATTCCGATGTCTTTCTTGCATTAGGTATGGTTTTCTTCTACTAGAGCATGTTGCATTGCAAGATCCATTAAGTGTGTCGGTTGCCATTCTTCACCAGTTTGATATTCTTCCTGAAATGTATCAAATTGGCTACACAAAATTGTTCTTCCGAACTGGACAGGTTAGATGGAAAGATAAGTACTTAGAATTAGAGATTCAAAAGATGTTATTATAGATCAGTTAACTTTTTTAAACTCGTCTTCAGATTGGTAAGCTTGAGGATACAAGGAACCGTACTCTTAATGGTATCTTGCGTGTTCAAAGCTGCTTTAGAGGTCACAAAGCTCGTCAATATATGAAGGAGGTTAAAAGAGGAATTTTCACTCTTCAGTCATGTATGCCATTTAATCTTCTGTTTTGATTATTTTCTTTCCATTCGGCCATAGAGAATCTGATATATGGAGATTTTACAATATTCTTCTGCAGTTGCCCGTGGTGTAAAAACTAGAAAGGAGTTTGCAATACTGCTCCAGAAACACAGAGCGGCTGTGCTTATACAAAAGCAGATTAAGGCAAAAATAAGCAGGAAAAGATTTGAAGACATTTATGGCGCATCAATAATTTTACAAGCTGGTATAGTTTGTGCCAGCAAATTTGATTTATACCTCAAATCCATTATGTCATTTCACTCTCCATTTATGTTATGAAAACCTCTTTCCAGGTATTCGTGGCTGGCTGGTTAGGAGATGTTCAGGTGATATTGCGCTACTTCAATTTGGTTCCGGAAAGGTAATTGCAGTTTTGCTGTCTACTAATAACCATGATGTTGAATTACATGCAGACTATGTCAACTCATATAGGCAGTGTTGCTGTCTATTCTTCATCTTAAATTGCATCTTTATGGAATCTTGTTACATATGTTTAAGTCATATGTCAAATTTTAATGAGTGGTGCATCTTTTGCAAACAGGGTAATGAATCTGATGAAGTGGTAGTGAAGTCGTCATACCTTGCTGAACTACAGCGAAGAATCCTTAAAGCAGAAGCTGGTTTAAGAGAAAAAGAAGAGGAAAACGACATTCTTCACCAACGTCTCCAACAATATGAGAGCCGTTGGTCAGAATATGAGCTTAAAATGAAGTCAATGGAAGAAGTATGGCAAAAACAAATGCGTTCACTGCAATCAAGCCTTTCCATAGCAAAAAAGAGCCTTTCACTTGATGATTCTGAGAGAAATTCAGATGCTTCAATCAATATAACAAATGACGAAAGTAACCCCAGCTGGGATTCAAATGGTAGAAGAAATGGTCATGAAAATTTGAGACCGATGAGTGCAGGTTTGAGTGTCATCAGTCGATTGGCTGAAGAGTTTGAGCAGAGGAGTCAAGTGTTTGGAGATGACGCAAAATTCTTGGTTGAGGTGAAGTCAGGTCAAGCAGAGGCAAACTTGAACCCAGATCATGAACTTCGAAGATTGAAACAGATGTTTGAAGGGTGGAAGAAAGATTACACTGCAAGGTTGAGAGAGACGAAGGTAATTTTGAACAAGCTTGGACACGAAGACGGGGATGGTGAGAAAGGTAAAAAGAAATGGTGGGGAAGGCTTAATAGCTCGAGGGTTAATTGAGTGTATGGTTTCTATACATGGTATATATAACAAATGTCTAAGGCACTTCTTGGTTTGTGGCTTACATATGTATTTTATCGTGTTTGGGAGGTTGATGCTCGCAAACATGTGGATGCATCATGCTTGCAGAGTGAATGAGTTGTTTTAGTCCATTTTGTGTAACTAAACAATACTACGTGCATCAGGTTAATCAAAGGATTTTGATTTGGTTGGGTTTTTTTTTTTATAAAAGTAAGTTTGACAAAAAAGAATTGATGATTCCACTACCAAAGTGTAGACTAGTACAGAGATTTATTGTGTCTGAAGAACATATTAGTACAGCTACAAAACATAGAATAATCATCTAAAAAGCATAGGGTTTGAACTCAAGAAAACTTCCAAAGCCTGAAGTTGAGTCTTCAAATGGGTTGTGGGTATTTTCATTTCACCTGCAAAAGAGATGATTAATCAACTAGTATCAGATAGAATTTCAGAATGTCGATTTTGACTCGTTTACAAAGGTATGAGTAGTGAATCAATGGACTTGGGTAGTAGAATATGTCAAATGTGAAATCTAGTTGAACAAAACATGTTGACGGGTAACCACCAGTCCACCACCAAGGAGGCCTAATGGTCAGATCACGACTAGATGTCCATGCAAGAGATCTCAAAATTCAAACATCCGAGCCTCCCAAGGTAACATCTTGGGGTGGTAAGTGAAAGGGTTCATAGACGGCCACATGGATCCAGTTAGACCGCATATATACGAGTCAAAAAGACTCCGCCCAGCCCAGGCAATGGAAACCAAGTCTGTTTATAACATCATGGGGTCTAACAAATTGAAAGTCGCATAACTCTAGTTTTACTGCATATCTAATTTTCATTCATAGATTTAAACTTCTCATAAATAATGTTCTTTTTTCTTTTTAATTCATTAACTATTTTTATATGTATTTGTTAGTCAGCCGACTGGCTTCTTAACTAAAAAAATACCTGTTTAGACTGTCCAGTTGCCTAATCTAAATGACCATCAAGACCTCTAATGCCTCTATCTGAATGTTCAAACTTTTTTTTTTCTTTTGATGAGCCAAATAAACCCTTAAACTACAGATGGAAATGAAGCAAGATCGATACGTAAAACACCACCTTATTATGTCTCGTTACTAAACAAGCAACACAAAGGTGAAAAAAAAAGAACTTTGTGTTCATCATAACACGTAGTGCAGAAAAACAATGAAAATGCAGTTCTTCACAGCGATTATAAATGGAAAAAAATCACTGCGGCACAAACCTACAACTCCGTTGTGATTGTTGCAGCACTCTTATTACCTGAAACATAAAACCAAAAGCCAAGCTTTTATTAGTGAATTTTCCATTTAACTATGAAAGCAAATACATTGTTTTTAAAATTTTATTTTACCAATCTGCTGCGTGTCTTCTAAAAAGTAATCCTGAATAGCAACCATTTTGAACTTTGTGGTTTTCAAGCTTCTTATGGCTTCAGAAGTAGCTAAAGCACCTGAAACCGTTGTTATAATAGGAATCTTGTAAGCAAGTGCCATCCTCCTCAGTTGTCGTCCGTCAATCTGGTCAAGATCATCATTCGAACTCGTAATCACCATCAAATTAATTTGTCCATTTGCAATCATGTCACCCGCATGAGGACGTCCCTCATGCAGCTTCAACACCCTCTCAACTGGAACACCATCCATTTCAAGAATATGAGCAGTCCCAGAAGTTGCAACAATAGTGAACCCGAGCTCTGAAAATGCCCGAGCAATTTTTCCCAAATGGGGTTTTGTCATATCATTCAAACTAAGAAAAACCGTGCCCGAAACTGGCAGTTTCTGGCCCGCAGCTATTTGAGATTTGGCAAATGCAATAGAAAATTCGGTGTCAATCCCCATTACTTCACCAGTGCTACGCATCTCGGGCCCGAGAAACACATCACATCCTTGAAATTTCTCAAAAGGAAGGACTGCTTCTTTGACTGAAATATGCTTGGGGATGACTTCTTTTGTAAAACCAAGTTCGTTAAGAGACAATCCCGACATTACAAGCGAAGCATATTTAGCCAATGGGCGCCCAATTGCTTTAGAGACAAATGGCACCGTGCGAGAGGCTCGGGGGTTTGCCTCTAGCAAGAAAACCTCCCCAGAAACTGTAATTGCATACTGACAATTCATTAAACCGCAGACATTTAAACGTCTAGCTAACTTGGTGGTCCATGATCTAATTGTGTCCAGACTTGTTTGTGAAACAGTTTTTGTAGGAATCATGCAAGCCGAGTCACCCGAATGGACTCCAGCTTGTTCAATATGTTCCATGATTCCACCAATCACGACATTACCATGCAAATCTGCAAGTGAATCGATATCGATCTCGATGGCATCAGATAAGTATCTATCAACCAAAACTGGTCGCTCTGGGTCCACCTCAACAGCTGTTTCAAGATAACGTATAAGTTTTTCGTCACTATAAACAATCTCCATGGCTCGGCCACCTAATACATAAGAAGGTCTAACAACAACCGGATATCCAATTTCTGATGCAATGCGAAGGGCATCAGCTTCACTTTTTGCAATGCCTCCTTTTGGTTGTTCAATTTGTAGTTCTTTCAAGATTGCATTGAACCGCTCTCGGTCCTCAGCAGCATCAATGGAGTCAGGTGAAGTGCCCCAAATGTTGACCCGACCACCACTGGCCGATGGAGGTTTGTGTTCATCTAGGTAGCGCTGAATGGGTAGAGCCAATTTCAGAGGGGTTTGTCCACCAAATTGCACGATGATGCCATCGGGCCGTTCGATGTCGATGACATTAAGCACATCTTCAACTGTGAGGGGTTCAAAGTAGAGACGGTCACTTGTATCATAGTCGGTGGACACGGTCTCTGGATTTGAATTCATCATGATGGTTTCATAGCCTGCTTCCTACATTGATCAAAAATGAAATTAGAAGAAAAAAATTGATGAAGATAGAATGCAAATAGTCATACACTTCATAAGAGTTTACAGAATGTATATATTACTCGTACTAAACTAAAGAACAAACCTGAAGAGCAAATGAAGCATGGCAGCAGCAATAGTCAAACTCGATCCCTTGACCAATTCTATTTGGTCCACCACCCAAAATCAAAACTTTTTTACTTTTGGTTGGAGCTGATTCACATTCATAATCATAAGATGAATACATATAAGGAGTGTTTGCCTCAAATTCTGCAGCACATGTATCAACACGTTTGTAAGCAGGAGCAACTCCTAAATCCAATCGTTTCACACGAACTTCTTTTTCTGTCGATTTCGTAGCAAATGCTATCTGCTTATCACTAAAGCCTCTTTTCTTTACCTCATAGAATTCATCTTTAGTGAGCTGAGATAAACTTTTTGCCATAATATATTGCTCAACATCCACCAATTCCTTAAGTTGTGTTAGATACCATTTGTCAATAAAACTCAATTCATGAATGGCATCAACTTTCATGCCTCTTTTCATTGCGGCATATACAGCATGGATACGGTCAGGATTAGGGACCCGTAGACTGTATTTTATCTTGTCCCAATCCCAATCGAGCTCCTTGATAGGTGCACAACCCCAGCCAGAGTAGCCACATTCAAGTGATCTGACTGCCTTTTGAAAAGATTCCTGAAATGTGCGTCCTACTGCCATGGATTCACCAACGGATTTCATCTGTGTTGTTAACACTGGTTGAGATCCTGGGAATTTCTCGAATGCAAACCTGGGTATCTGTGCCATATGAATTAATGTTAGAATTATCATTAAGGGCTATGTATACACAATACATAGAGGGCATTTAAACGTGTGTCTTGATAGTGATTATGCAAATATCGAATACTCAGAATCAGATTATAATGGATAAATATGCAGAAGTTGATTGCGTGTGAATATGTTTGACAAATTATGATTATCAGTAAGAAAGTATCGATGAGCAATTGTATATAACTATATAAGTAATTTACTCTATCCATTTAAAATCAGTTTTCTTACATGTCGGGACCAGGGATGATATTCAATAATCAGAATCGGACAATTAGTTTTAGTAAAATGGGTTTACAAGACAGTGTTTAGAATTGTTATTGAAGTTGCAATAATCAGATATTCAAATCTGTTCGAGCACTTAGCAAAATCTGAACTTTTAAAAGATTAACAGACTAGATGACTCTAACAATGACCAAAAAGACATTTATAAAAAATATTACGTAGATATTTTGTAGAATGCGAGTAAAAATCTCGCAAGATAGGTTAAAAGGAGGGTACTCTGTAGTTCTACCTTACCATTGGATAAGCAGTTTTTGTAGCAGCTATTATGAACAACTGCCAAATGATTATCTGACTTCTAAAGAATAAAAAAAAAACATAATAATTTCTTCAAATTATTTGACTTGTGATTATTTAAAACTTCAATAGTCAACTGATTGAAGTTGCAATGTTTAAATAAATTCTTTTAAATTACACATGCAAACAACACCATAGAATATGGACAAAAAGGATGCCGGGTCAGATAGACATTTTAAAAGAAATGGCAAGGGATCTAACCTTTGTGACAACATAATCAATAGAAGGTTCAAAACTAGCCGGTGTCTTCATTGTAATATCATTCGGAATCTGATCCAACGAATAACCAACAGATAACTTGGCAGCCATCTTTGCAATAGGAAAACCAGTAGCTTTTGAAGCCAAAGCAGAAGACCTTGAAACCCGAGGATTCATCTCAATAACCATAACCTCACCATCTTCAGGATTTACAGCAAACTGTACATTAGAACCACCACATTCAACTCCAATTTCCCTAATAATCGCTATAGAATAATCACGAAGCCGTTGGTATTCCTTATCGGTCAAAGTTTGTGCAGGTGCAACAGTAATCGAATCGCCAGTATGAACACCCATTGGATCAATATTCTCAATAGAACAAATAATCACAACATTATCAGCCAAATCCCTCATAACCTCAAGCTCATATTCTTTCCATCCTAACAAAGATTTCTCAACTAAAACCTGTGTCGTCACACTAGCTGCAAGACCCGACTTACAGATAGTCTCGAATTCCTGTTTATTATAAGCAATCCCACCCCCCGAACCACCTAGAGTAAAAGCAGGTCTAATAATCAAAGGAAACTCACCAATTTCATTAGCAATCTGCAAACACTCATCCAGAGTAGTCCCAATCCCGGAAGGTGGCGTTTTAATACCAATATTCTTCATTGCTTGTTTAAACAGCTCCCTATCTTCAGCTTTCTTAATAGCTTCAAGTTTAGCACCAATTAACTCAACATTATACTTTTCAAGTACACCACTTTCAGCCAAAGCAACCGCAAGATTAAGCGCAGTCTGCCCGCCCATCGTGGGCAAAATCGCGTCTGGCCTCTCTTTCTCAATAACCTGCTCAACTAACTCAGGTGTCATTGGTTCAATATAAGTCCTGTCAGCCATTTCAGGGTCAGTCATAATAGTTGCAGGGTTGGAATTAATAAGCACAACTTCATAGCCATTTTCTCTTAAAGCTTTACAAGCTTGAGTACCCGAATAATCAAATTCACAAGCTTGGCCAATAACAATTGGCCCAGCACCAAGAATCATAATCTTTTTGATGTCAGTTCGCTTACCCACATTGGGTTTTCGAAAATCTTCATCTTTTCCCAACTGGGTATTCTTTGAAGCATTTAAACAAACAGTTGGTGGGCGTGTTGCAGATGATACAAAATGGATGGGTTTTGACTTGGGTAATGAAAATAATGATAAAGGGGATGACTTTGGCTTTGTGGGTATCAAATTGGTGGTGTTTGTGGGTGTCATGAAAGTGTTATCGATGGGTTTGAAGCAATGGACCGCCATGGTTTACGGCAGTGTATTGGAAAGAAGGTGGCGGCGGCGCGCGAGAAAGAAAGAAAGGATGCTTAGGTTTTTGCAGAATGCTTTCTTTCACCTTCTTTATTTTTGGCTTTCTTCTTACTTACTTACTTACTTACTTACACATATTTATTACTTACTTACACATATTTATTGCCGTTCAAAAAAAACTTACACATATTTATTTATTATTATTATTATTATATTATGCATTATATTTGAAATTTTTATTTTTATTCACACTGGTGGAAAATTTTTAAAAAGTTTCTTGTTACCTACCAAGATTTTATCAGAGGGTTAACATTGTGTTTTGTTGTAAACACGGGTAACATGTTTGGCAGAGGCTTTTTAAGTGGAGAAGTGATATTAGTATTATTTTTTATTATAGACTAACATAGTACCCGTGTAATGTGACGGTAGTGGTGGCGACGACGGTCTGTTGGTGGCGGCAACTTATTGTGATGACGGCGACTATTGGTGGTGGTGGCGGCGGCGTTGAGTGGTGTAAGTTGATGTTAATGTAATTGATGTAAAAGTGATAGTGGAGATATTTAGGAAGACAAAGGTTCATGGTGTAAATTTGTAAGATATGAGTTTAAGGTGCAAATTAGTTCATTAAGGGCAAATTGGATAATTCTTTATAAGTCTTTAGGTTCATTAAGGGTACTCTAGACATTTCGCATGTCCCAATTTATGTAACTTTCAACAAGGTGGGGATAATTTTTAATAAGGAGTAAAGATGTATCAAAACTGTGTATTACTGGCTTATACAGTCAGCTGTAAAATTTATATATTGTGGTACATCCATAAAAAATAATGGTACGAATATTATCTCCCTTTTAAAAGTGAAATATAGGGTTCAGAAATGATGAAAAGTTTAGCCGTTAAAAAAATATTGTTTTTTTTTTTATTGAATATTATTTGATTACTAAAATTTGATAAAACTAGAGGGGTAGCCGCGCAATGCGGCGGCGGAGGTGGCGGAAACGGCGGCATGGTAGCGGCGACTGGTGATGGTGGCGGCGATGCCGTATAGTGTAGATAATTGATGTAAAGGTAGTTGATGTAAATGAGGTAGTGTAAGTATTTTAAGAGATAAAGGATATATGGTGTAAATATGTAAGAGGTGTAATATGAACATTTCAAAATATGAATTTTAAGACATTTTAAAAATAGAAACCTAAAAATGCTTTATAAGTAATTATAGATGATGGAATTTTTTTAGTTTAATATTTTGGTTTATCATTGAATACTTTTAGAATATCATTTCACATGTATTTTTCTTTTTCAAAATTCAATATTTTCTATAATTCTTTTTTGAAACGTGTGAATTATTCGCGAATATCGGGAGGTATAACGTACGTTGTCTTAACCAGGACCATGCTAGAGAGTCCCTCACCGAATAGATCCCCAATTTATATTCCTCAGTCAGAAACTCCTATCACCCAGGCCCACACCAAGCTTACTTATTTACATTTTGAAACTACAAACTTGTTACTCCAATAAGTTACTTCATTGTATTCGCCCTTTTTCTTCTTCTAAGCAACTAACCATTCGATCAAAATAATTAGGTAATTGGAAGAGTTTTTTTTATATATATATATATATCTTACAAATTTTTTATATTAGGTTTTCAGATAATTTCAATGGGTTATAGTTTGTACGAAGGCATGTGGTTCAAATGCGATCATGTTGACTTCTGGAGTCGGTTATATGGTTGCATGTCTATTATACAGTGGCGGATCTATGTTGCAAGCTCATAGGGGTCCTTGAGACCCTAAAGCGATAATTTGGTTGACACAACTAAAAGGAATATGTCGGGTTGGGTCACAAGATAAATAAGCATAAATTGAATAATACTATTAAAAAGTAAAAGAAGTTACAATTAATATAATTATTATATATTTGACGAGATTTCGTGAAAATATTTTTATAAATTACTAACACCTTTTTTAAGAATTGTATTTAATATTTGATACCAATTAAATAACCTTTCTTAAAGATGTTATACATTTCTTATACAATGTCATTGAGTTTCAAAATATATTTATATATTGTT
>JAOEHQ010000003.1:286968-300313 GCA_025447715.1 Asclepias incarnata
CCCCCCTGAATTTTACATAATCCCCCCTTACTTTACCTAAGATAGGTACTGCATGCTTTACATAACCTTTCCCCATAAAAAATAAAGTCTTTAGTTATTAAAATGGAGTTAAAACACTACATTTTTATAGGTGTTTGTATTTAGCTTCTTAGTTTTATATTTTTATATCTTATTAAATAAATACAAATATATTTCACAATTTATGACATCATTCGGTTCTTATATATGGCCGGATCTCGAACCAGTGGACCGGTAAAAAAACCGGTTCGATGTCCGGTTCCGTTCCAATATATCCATGACTGCTTTTTTATTTGTTATTCCATTTTATATTCTATTCTATGCTCTATAGTCTATACTAGTATATAAATAAAGGGGGAGGTGAATATAAGACTGTTAGCTTAGGTATGAAACGCTCACATTTTTGTTTTTTAATCCATAAATTTCATGAGGCCCAGGTCATTTATTTACTATATAACAAATATTAAAAAATTGTTATGTGAGAGGTTCCATAACTAAGCTTAGATATGAGACAACCTTATATTTACTTTTGCCATAAATAAAGAAGCTAAAAGCATTGGTCATAGTGTTTTAATTTTTATATTTGTGTTATATTTTTTTACATAAAAATTAGCTAATTTTTCTTTCTCTTTTTATGTTTGTAATTGTATATACAATTATAAAAAAAATAGGCAATTTTTTGGAATTTATTACTCCTTTTTTTTCTTTTTTGTAATATCCTATTTTTTACTTATTTATTTACATATATTCGTAATTATATATATGTATATATATATATATACTAGATTATATCCCGCGTAAACGCGGGGATACAATTGACTCTCTATATTACATTGTTGATATATTGCATTAAAATTACTTTGAGCAATTGACTCTTTATCAAATAAAACATCAGATAAAATAAAACAATTGATGATGTTCCATGAGCAATGTACTCTTATGCTAGAAAATAACTAAAATTGTTAAGTAAACATTTACCATTTCATAGTATTTTTTATTTCTCATATCATAATTATCGATCGCTCTACCAATTTAGCCCATTAAACTTATTGAATGTAAAGAATAATAACGATGTTTTTCTACCTTGCCTATCATGATCCATGGTTTGCGATTTTAATGGGTATTTTGCGAGAAATCGAATTTTTTTGGGGTATTATCATGTATTTTTTTTTATGATTTTTTGGTATTTAGGTTAGTTAACCTAAATGCCTATATCATTTTTTGAACGTATATTATACTTTGTGATGGATTTAGACAGTGACCAAAATGACTAAAAAAAGTAGATTATACAAACTGATCATTTCTTGAAAATAGGTTATACTTTGTGATAAATTTAAGTACACCTAAATAACCCATAAAAGAGTAGATTATATTAAATAACTATTTTTGAAAGTATGTTATATTTTGATGACTTTAACCCGTATAAAAAAGTAAACAAAAAAAACATATATTATTGTTTCAACTTTATAATTTAAAATATGTTGTACATTAAAAAATCATAACACAATGTTGGTAGTGTGACATTGGATAATCGATTGTTTGTGTAAAATGTTTGTATATGATTTTTACGTATCAATTAAAAGAGTAGGAGATTTAATTTTGGAGAGAAATAAGGAATCAAATATTTATTTAGTAAGGAAACAACTTATTAAGGAAATTTTTAATTATGTTTTGATTATATTAAAAAGATATTATTGTTATTTTTAATTAAAATATTTATGACATCAGCAATATGATTCAAGGGTTATAAATAAAATTTTAAAATTCATCCAAAGGTCCACACTTCTTTATTGATGATTTTAGGTTTCTCTTTTATTATATATTAAAGAAAGATATTAAAGATCAAAGATATAGATAAATAATAAATAATAAATAAATAAAAAGCTGCATTTACCATTTTCATCCCCATTTCTTTTCTTTCTTTACTAAAGTCACACTCTCTGACTTGTTGTTCTGACACCCAAAAACACCGACGACCACCACCACCACCACCGGATCTCCGTCGCAGCAACCTCCATTAGAAAGGTACCTACTCTCTCTCTGTCATCTCTCTGCATTCTACACATCATCATCATCATCATCATCATCATCATAATCTTTCTCTTAGGGTTCGTGTTTTAATCCAACTCCTCATAACTCATTGAAATTTGTGCCTTATTTTTTTTTCATTATATATATACATATATATTTCTGTATGTATATATATGTTATAATAATAGTTGTGATCTAAGCAAATTTCCCTAATATCATCAATTATTAACTTATAACTGATTTATTTTATATTATTTTTTTTGGCTAGATCTAATGTATTGGAATCTGTGTCTTGTTTATATATAATGATGTATAGTTTGAGTTTGGGGGAGATCGTAGGAGGTTATTTTGCTTCATTTTTTTTTTATATATAATTAATGTGCAATCAATATATTTGGTAACTCATTGGATTCTGCAACTAGTAGGAAGTTATTGCAATGTTGTTTTTGGGCCGGACCGGGAGCAGAGGATGGGTAAACAGAGAGGGATCGTTGTTCGGGCTACTCGGGGAGAGTCGAGCCTTTGTCTCTGATGTACGCGGCCTAACCGGTATTCCCGTGGCCGTTTCTAGGCTTTTCCTCGGCCGTCTCAAGGATTGTAGTGTCCGATGTATAGTTGATAGCATATCTTGTGGTACTTATTTAAGGTACGAGATTAAGCATAGAAGTAAATATAATAGAAAAAAGGATTCAACATTGGCGTAGTAGGAGTTAGGATTAACTAGTGGCGGAATATTTTAAGTGATTGGCGGAGTTAGGAGTTAGGATTCAACACTCATTAAAGCACTGAATGAACAGAATATTTTAAGTGATTAACCTAGCAGCTAGTGTATTTCAAGAGTTACGGACACTTTTGTTCCTCTACTCGAGTCTGTGGATGTCAGCCATTAGCTTCCCAATTTGATACTTCCCTTTAACTATCTATTGTACATCTAATGAAGTTAAAACATTGAGTCATAGACTATGATAGGTATAGCGTATAGGTTTATTTATTAAAAAGGTGAATTAACTGTATAGCAGCTAAGCTGTGATGCAATCTGCTTACTAGGTATACAATACATTTGCAAGGTTCTCTTTTAGAGAGGAAGTAATTTTAAAACATACTCATCCCTTACAAGTGAAAATTTTCAGTTTCAAGTCCATATCCCTTACAAGATCCTAAATAGCAAGAGTCACGATTATATTGTACAAATCAAGATAGCGGAAGTATGGTTGTTCCAAATCCCAAATTAAATGTCATATTTTAATATTGAAACTAATTTAAGTTTTTTTTTTAATTTAGTTGTTTATATGTTTGTCACTCTTCATAGCGCTTTGTTACATATTTGATACTTGAACTTGTGACACTAATTATAACATAAAAATGGAAAATACTACTCAAATCACTTCCATGACTTACTAAAACGTGATTGCAACACATTAAAATGAACATCTTGTTGGCGAGAGTCATAAAAATATCAACCATGAAGCTAGTGATATGTGCTTCACCATTAAAGTGTATTGTCATAAGAGAGCTCAAGTACTGCAAGGGATTTTCAAAAATTAGAAGATCTATAGGGCCCACAAATGTCATCTCACTCTGGAAGTAAGTCGCATTAGAGGCTTCAAATGAACCCGTTTTATATAAGTCTTTTCAATTTGATAAGCTGCTTTGAAAGCATCTCCAAGAGCGATGAATCTACTAGAAGTTTTTAGGATATGAGTTCAAGCCTTTCTGGCTCATAACATCATGATGTTTTCTTTCCATGCTGCCGTAACTCATAAGTGAACGGCATTATGTGTGTGACTTACATCTCTGGTTACTTTTACCTTTCTGCTTGTTCACAACTACAATCAGTTCAACAGTGTTAGCATTCACAGTAGCTTTTATGGTATCAAACCTTTTAGCCATTTCTTCTTGAGTTGCACCATACCTTCTTTGTATATAAAGGGGATGATACAGTTACATCCTCTTTAGTATGTTCACTGGGATTGCTATGAAACGGGTTAGGTTAGGTTTTCTCTATGAATAGTGTTAAGTAGGAATAAGGGCTCTGATACCAGTTGATGGAGACAGGCTGGAAGAAGAGATAATAAGCTACAGCAAGACAGTTTTAAGGATAAAGTGTTAAAAATAACCTATATCATGACAGATTGACAGAAGAGAGAAAAACTGCTCCTTAAATTGAAGTAAACCTCATAGGTGAAACTACAAAGACTTTTGTAATGAATTGTTGCAATTTCTTCGGATAGAAGTAGTAGAATTCTATTTTCCAACAATGTTATTTCGGAAGAATCCACCTCCAAAAATTCACTCACCTCAAAAGAAGGGGTAAACCAAACATCTTTAGAAATGTACTGGCTATGCTTCAACTTCTCAATGCAATGATTGGTTTACCTACCATTCATAAAGTTTTTTCTTTGCTTGTTTTATTTATTTATTTATTATTATTTCTTTTTTTTTTTGTTTGGGAGGGGGCGGGAACGGGAACTAGTCTTCATTAAGTTGGATCATTTCTTTTGGTTTTGTATACATATTTTCAATCAACTTCTTGGCTTGGCTTATAGCTTTATCCAGTGGCTAAATACAGGCTGTGAAAGGTGGGGTTCAGTCAGGTTGCAGATAGTGTTGAAATGGGGCGATTAAAGCTGCAACCTGGAATCAAGGCAATCGAAGAAGAACCAGAAGAGTATGAGAATACCATTTCTGAGAGGGATAAAGCTGCTTTGGGATGCATGATTAACTCCGAAATTGGTGCTGTGTTAGCTGTCATGAGAAGAAATGTAAGATGGGGAGGTCGTTACATGTCAGGTGACGATCAGCTGGAGCACACCCTCATCCAGTCTCTGAAGGCTTTACGGAGACAAATACTTTCATGGCAGCATCCATGGCATACTATCAATCCAGCTGTTTATCTACAGCCATTTTTGGATGTGATTCGATCCGATGAAACAGGTGCACCGATCACAGGTGTTGCTTTGTCGTCTCTCTATAAGATCTTGACCCTTGATGTCCTCGATCTGAACACTGTCAATGTCGAAGATGCCATGCACTTGGTAGTCGATGCTGTAACAAGCTGCAGATTTGAAGTCACTGATCCAGCATCTGAAGAAGTAGTCCTCATGAAGATCCTTCAAGTTCTACTTGCTTGCATGAAAAGCAAAGCATCGGTTATGCTGAGTAATCAACACGTTTGTACCATTGTGAACACCTGTTTCCGCGTAGTTCATCAAGCGGGAACGAAAGGTGAGTTGTTACAGAGAATGGCTCGCCATACTATGCATGAACTTGTGAGGTGTATTTTTTCACATCTTCCTGATGTTGCCAAACAAGAGGTCAATGGGTTGACTGGCAGTGATTACACTTTTGGGGGTAAACACTTGGAAAATGGTAATGGTGGTTCTGAACTCGACTCTGATCCATCTTCTGCTAATTTTGTGTCAAATATAGCCCCAATGGATGAAAATATAGTGGTCCCCGGAAATGGAAAGGATACAGTTTCTTATGATTTGAATTTGATGACAGAACCGTACGGGGTGCCTTGCATGGTGGAAATCTTTCATTTCTTATGTTCATTGCTAAATGTTGTTGAACACATGACAATAGGTCCAAGAGCAAACACCATAGCATTTGATGAAGATGTGCCCCTTTTTGCTTTGGGTTTGATTAATTCAGCAATCGAATTGGGTGGCACTGCCATACGTCGCCACCCGAGATTATTAAGTTTGGTGCAAGACGAGCTGTTCCGTAATCTAATGCAATTTGGGTTGTCTACAAGCCCGCTAATCCTTTCAATGATATGCAGCATTGTGTTAAATCTATATCATCACTTGCGTACTGAACTCAAACTACAACTCGAAGCTTTTTTTTCATGTGTAATTTTAAGGCTTGCACAAAGCAGATATGGGGCTTCTTATCAACAGCAAGAGGTTGCTATGGAGGCTCTTGTTGACTTTTGTAGACTGAAATCTTTCATGGTGGAAATGTATGCCAATCTAGATTGTGATATAACATGCAGCAACATATTTGAAGACCTTGCTAGTTTGTTGTCTAAAAGTGCATTCCCAGTAAACTGCCCGTTATCAGCAATGCATATTCTTGCTTTAGATGGCTTAATTGCAGTGATTCAGGGAATGGCTGAGAGAATAAGCAATGCACCTGTTAGTTCCGAATTAGCCCCTGTTAATCTCGAAGAGTATACACCTTTTTGGATGGTTAAGTGTGACAATTATAGTGATCCTGATCAGTGGGTTCCATTTGTACGCAGGCGAAAATACATCAAAAAGAGGTTAATGATTGGAGCTGATCATTTTAATAGAGATCCAAAGAAAGGACTTGAGTTTCTTCAAGGAACACATCTTTTACCTGATAAGCTCGACCCACAGAGTGTTGCTTGCTTCTTCAGGTATACTGCTGGCTTAGATAAGAATCTTGTTGGGGATTTTTTGGGTAATCATGATGAGTTTTGTGTTCAAGTTCTTCACGAATTTGCTGGGACTTTTGATTTTCAAGATATGAACCTGGATACTGCATTACGACTTTTCCTAGAGACATTTAGGCTGCCAGGAGAATCACAAAAGATACAGAGAGTTCTAGAAGCATTCTCTGAGAGATACTACGAGCAATCACCCCAGATTCTTGCTAACAAAGATGCCGCCCTTCTGTTGTCGTATTCATTAATAATGCTCAATACGGATCAGCATAATGTTCAAGTTAAGAAAAAGATGACTGAAGAGGATTTCATCAGAAATAACCGACACATCAATGGTGGAAATGATCTCCCTCGGGAATTCTTGTGTGAGCTCTATGATTCAATTTGCAAAAACGAAATACGCACAATTCCTGATCAAAGCGCTGCTTTCCCTGAAATGAATCCCAGTCGTTGGATTGATTTGATGCACAAATCTAAGAAGACTGCACCGTTCATTGTGTCAGACCAAAGGAGCCACCTTGATCGTGATATGTTTGCTGTGATGTCTGGCCCAACAATTGCTGCCATTTCCGTGGTATTTGACCATGCAGAGCTGGAAGATGTGTTTACAACCTGTAGAGACGGGTTCTTAGCTGTTGCAAAAATTTCAGCGTGCCATCATCTTGAAGATGTTCTAGATGATCTGGTTGTTTCACTATGCAAGTTCACCACCCTTTTGAACCCCTCATCTGCTGAGGAACCAGTTCTAGCATTGGGCGAGGATGCAAAAGCCAGAATGGCGACTATAACGGTTTTTACCATCGCCAATAGGTAAAAGTGATTTTCTTATGTTTTCTCTTAATGGGTCTCATGGGCTTGGGGTTGAAATGGGCCACTTTTAATGTGCTGGTCAAGTTAGGTATCCTTTGTTTTCTTATAAAGAATTATCTTACAGAAACAATAGTGTCAAAATAATAAATTGCATCTTGAATAAAACTATTTAGAAGGTTTTATGGATTAAAAATAAGTTTTTGGGTGACTGTCAACCCGTTTTTTTCCCCATTTTATCTAAAGTTTTCGATTAACCCATTTGACTGAGATTTAACGAAACAAGTCAACCCATTTCATAAATAAATGGGTCAAATTTCTATCTATGGATAATTTGCTTGCTAAGATGTATTTGTGAAATTGTAAATAGGTATGGTGACTTCATTCGTGCTGGCTGGAGGAATATTCTTGATTGTATCTTGAAGCTGCACAAGCTTGGTCTTCTTCCAGCTCGAGTTGCTAGTGATGCAGCTGATGATTCTGAGCTTTCTTCTGAACCTGGACAAGGGAAGCCATTAACAAGTTCTTTATCCTCTACTCACATGCAACCTGTTGGTACTCCAAGGAGGTCTTCTGGGCTAATGGGCCGCTTCAGTCAACTCTTATCTCTTGACACAGAGGAACCAAGAGTCCAACCCACCGAGCAACAGCTTGCTGCACACCAGCGCACTATTCAAACAGTTCAAAAGTGTCACATCTATATTATTTTCACCGAGAGCAAATTTCTTCAAGCCGATTCTTTGTTACACCTTGCCCGGGCCCTCATTTGGGCTGCGGGCCGCCCTCAGAAGGGTAATAGTTCTCCTGAAGAGGAAGATACTGCTGTTTTCTGCTTGGAATTGTTGATTGCAATCACATTAAACAATAGGGATAGAATCGGAATTCTTTGGCAAGGTGTTTATGAACACATAGCCAATATCGTCCAGTCAACTGTTACGCCATGTGCTCTAGTTGAGAAGGCTGTGTTTGGCCTTCTAAGAATCTGTCAACGCCTTCTTCCTTACAAAGAGAATTTGGCAGATGATCTTTTAAGGTCACTTCAGCTTGTATTGAAACTTGATGCCAGGGTGGCCGATCAATATTGTGCGCAAATAACACAGGAAGTGAGCAGTTTAGTGAAAGCAAATGCTTCTCACATTCGTTCACAAATGGGTTGGAGAACAATTACATCTTTACTTTCCATCACAGCCCGACATCCGGAAGCTTCTGAAGTGGGATTCGAAGCTCTTCTGTTCATCATGTCTGATGGGATCAACTTAATACCTGCCAATTTCACCACATGTGTGGATGCGGCAAGGCAATTTGCCGAGTCACGCGTTGCACATGCTGACCGGTCTGTTCGTGCACTCGATCTCATGTCGCAGTCCATCAGTTGCTTAACTCAGTGGGCCTTAGAGGCCCGAGAAGCAATGGGAGAGTTAGAAGCTGCAAAAACGTGTCAAGATATAGGAGAGATGTGGCTCAAACTCGTGCAGGGCTTGAGAAAAGTTTGTTTGGATCAGAGAGAAGATGTGAGGAACCATGCTCTTTTATCACTACAAATGTGTTTGACTGGGGTTGACCAGGTCAACATCCAGCCAGGGCTCTGGTTACAGTGTTTTGATATGGTTATATTTACAGTTCTTGATGACTTGCTAGAAATCTCACAAGGACCCTCTCAAAAAGACTTCAGAAACATGGAAGGAACCCTTGTTCTGGCTCTAAAACTACTTGCAAAAGTTTTTTTACAGCTGCTTCCCGAACTCTCACAGGTAACTACATTTTGTAAACTATGGCTGGGTGTTCTTAGTCGGATGGAAAAATACTTAAAAGTCAAAGTCAGAGGTAAGAAAAACGAAAAGCTTCAAGAGTTAGTTCCGGAGCTGTTGAAGAACACTCTGCTTGTCATGAAAAATAAGGGAGTGTTGGTACAAAGAAGCGCCCTTGGTGGGGATAGTTTATGGGAACTTACATGGCTCCATGTGAATAACATTGCTCCATCTATTCAATCTCAAGTTTTCCCAGATCAAGATTCTGAACAAAAACAACCCGTTTTTGGTGAAAATGAATCGGGCCGACAAGAAGCAAGTTGATTCGGGTTGTACAGAAAAACAGAATTCTCAAATGATGGGTCATTGGCAACTATACTAATGGAAGATCCTCCATTTGTATCAATGGAGTGAAATACAGATAACAAGGAACATCTTCGTGATGGTTTGTAACTTCAATGTTCTTATTGGCTACTGATCTTTGGGTATAGTCCATTTCGCTTTGAAAACTAGCAATTCATCTGAATTTGTGTATGTGCATTTCCTTTTAGTTTGCCTCCATGTTTTCGGGGTTGAGTGAAACTATAGAGGCTTATAAGTGAGAAAAACTAACATCGAGGTTTGTGGTGTAAAATAGTTAGGTTTAGCTAATGGTGCATTGTTTAGCACCTTGACTCGCCAGAAGACGAAAAAGGAAATTGAGGTTGAAGTCATGGTGCTTATGTTATTTCAGCAGTCCCAGCTGTAAAAAACTCGTAGTCTGTTTTCAATAACTTCACCATGTAAAGAATGTGTTTTGCTGCAACATGATTGTGGGATGCTTTGTTAGTTACTGAAATTTAATGCAGCTATTAGAACATATTATTTTCTGTATTACATTTAGTAAGCTTGTTATCAATCCATCAATAGATGGAGTGGTACCACCATCATGTGACCACACAGGCTCACAGATGAAGGCTGCAGGTTACAGGTTCGAAACTAGCCAAAGGCAAGTAGAGAAACTATATCTTGTGATCCATGTGTGAGGATGATGACTTACCGGGCATGAGTTTTATGCGATATGCGCTCTGGCCTCTGGGTACCAAGATGAAGCTTGTTTTTTAAAATTCAAGTGGGCGGCAGGTTATAACAACTTTAGTTTCTTTCCTTTTTTTTAACGGGCAACAAACTATAAATCCCAATCCAAACCGAGAATCGAACTCCCGCTTCGTGAGTAAAACCTGAGTGGCTCACTACGTGGATCATGAATTAATGGGCTTTAGTTCTTTCCCTTTAAGGTTTAAGTAAGAAAAAAAAAAAGCAAGATGGAAAGTATAACACTAGTAGCCATACATTGTAGTTGAATTGAAATGTTTGTAAAACATTTGGCTAAAAATCTTAAAATTTAATATTTTAAGTAACAACAGTTAAATACTAGTAAATAAAGTTTTGAATAACTTAAACATACTTTAATCCAATGGGATTGATGGCTTATCAAGGTCTTTAACTTTGGGGTATTTCACCAAGGTTCGAATCTCACTTTTTATATTTGTAGGCTTAGATTTTTTTATTTTTTTATTTTTTATTTTTTCCGAACATGGACATTAAGTTACATTATTCATCAACAGTTTTCTACATTATTCAAATATTCTTATGCTTTGTGTTTTTCATTAAAAGAAACAAAAAAAAAAAACACGAATTACAATTACTTCCTATTAAACTTCAAGACCTAATGTCATCATTTTTTTTTAAGAGCGAATGTTACATTATTTTATAATCCTACAACACTAATTGTCATTATGACAACAAAGTTATTAAATGTTGATCCAATCATATAATATGTTTTGATGATATTTCAATTGAACATATCACTGTCATTAACTTGGCTGCACGATGATATAAGCACATACTTTTTTTAATACTAAAATCACAAAACTAAAAAAAACAAACAGTTAGTTTGTACAGTCTCCATCAACCATCATCGATGATTGGAATGTACGAAATTTCAATCCAATCCAAATAATAAAACAACAAAGCACATAATTTTGGAATGTGATAAATCACTATAAATAAGGTGGTGGGGCCCATTAACTTTTTGTTTTTTTTTCTAATGTTTTTTTTTCCCTCTCTGTTTTGGATTTTAATGGTTTTAACTAGGAAGTTCGCATGCCGCCCGTTGGGCGGCGTTGGTGTTTGAAGCGTGTTGTGTTACTTAGTTGGATATTTTTGGTGTGTAAGAAAGTTGGTTCGTGGTAGGAATGTGTGTTTAATGACATATAGAATATTAAAGTTGTTATCGTCCTTTTCTATACCATTTTCAAAAAATCCCATATGTTCGGGTGCAGACAAAAAATACAAAAGCTAAATGTAGAAAATGTATGAAAAATCAAATGTTAAAAATAATGCAAAAGGAATATATAACAAAAAAAATAAATACAAAAAGATAGTTCGGAAGCCCCGTTGCGGGGCCGTAATTATTCATAACCTATCCTATTACTACAAAAAAATACGCATGTCAAGACAAAACAAATATTATTCATAACCTATCCTATTAACATATATAGGTAGTTCGTAAGCCCCGCATTTGCGGGCCCGTAATTATCGTTTTTGTGTGTTTTTTTCTTTAAAGACAATACCACAAACACAACATAGTAAATGTTTACTCTCATCTTGATAATTTCATAATAATGTTTTTAAAAAATCACAAAAAAGAAATAAAAACACAAATATATTTATTTAAGGGCAATGTCACAACCACGTTAAAAAGTTGTCACTCCGTCCAAGACCAAAAAATTTTTTTTGCAAGAATCCGAAAAGTAAAACCAACAACAAAAAAAAAAGAAATAAAAATACCAGAAAAGGAAGAAAAAAAAGGGTTCAAAACCAAAGACACGTGGCAACGTCTGGCTGGGCCCACGTGACGGATAATCAAATATATATTTTTAAAGGGCAATACCACAACGATGTTCAAAAGGTTGCAATATCGAATACATATATTTATTTTGTGTAAGAAAACCAAAAGTTTAAAAAAAAATAAAAAATAAAGGTGTAAGGGAAAAAAATAAGTCTGACTGGTAATCAAATATATAATTATTAAAAGGTAATACTCCAACCATGTTAAAAAACAAAAAAAGAATGTGCAAGAAAACCAGAAGGTAAAAGAATCAAAATAAAAGTGCAAGGGAAAATAAATAAGTTTATCTGATGCCGCGTGACTGGTAATCAAATATATATTTATTAAAATGCAATATCATTACCACGTTAAAAATTTTTTTTGCAAGAAACTAAAAATTAAAACCAAAAGCAAAAACCCACAACAAAAAGAAAGAATGAAAAAAAAAAATGGGAGTTCAAAATCAAATTCAAAACAAAGAAAGAAACAAAAGATGAAACACTTGGCAAATGTTGGTTGGGTGGGGGAAAACACAAAATGACCACACAAAAAAAAGAAGTTAGAGATGTTGGCTGGGGAGGGAGTCGAATCAGGGCACCAACCTTTAACAAAAAGGCCTACAACCATTCCATCAAAATCAACTTTTGTTTTATTTTTTCTACATTTAATATGTATATATTAATTATGGCAGTTACTATTCACACTAAATTACAATAATATAGTATATAATAGTAGTAATAACTAAGGGGACTAGGAGTGGTAAAAAAAATTTTATTAACCCTCCCAAATTTAGCCAATAAAATTATGCCAACTCATTCCAACCTTTCAGCCCTCCCAGCCAGCCCTCCCAACCTAATTCTCAGCCCTCCCAAATTTATTTTTTTTCTCTTTATAATTAAACTAATAACAATTTAATAAAAAAAGATAACATTTCATTACATAACATTTCATTACAAACTAAAAAATAAAAATACATTGCAACATTTTATTTAAAAATAAAAAACTACATAATACTAAATTAAGTCTTCAATCGGTGGTGGTTGAGCCGCTGGGTCGTCGAGGTATGCCAAATTTAGACCAGATACATGCTCCGTAAGATCATACCGGAGACGATGATGGACGTTTTCGTCATGCAACTCCCGTAGTACACGTGGGTCAAAAACTACCGGCACCGGTTGGTCCATTATATGAACCGGTGAAATTGCCCTCCCGTCGTCCTTGATGATCATGTTGTGCAATATAGTACACGTTTCGACGACTTTTCCAATCTTCTCTTTATCGAAAAACCGGAGAGGACGATCCAAAATCTTCCATTTTCCCTTAAGCACACCAAAAGCTCGTTCCACATCTTTTCTTGCCGCCTCTTGTACTCTCTTGAATATCTTTTCCTTCGGGTCGACTGGATGCGGATACGCTTTAACAAACGTAGACCACTTAGGATAGATTCCATCGGTAAGC
>JAOEHQ010000003.1:300413-318542 GCA_025447715.1 Asclepias incarnata
TATCTTTTTCTCTCCTTGTAGCAATTGGGAGAAAAGTACACTCTGGAAGGAGATATTGAGATGCAGGTATCTATTAATTACTTTATTAGATGTACACGTGGCTAACTTAATATTTGAATGAGCCACGTTGGATCGTTAGCAATCCACGATGTAATGTTTCAGTAGAAGTTCGTATAGCTGTACAATTTTTTTGTTTACAGGTCGATGTTAAAATCTCTTCTATTCCGTCTGTGGAGATTCGACTCACTAACAGCACAGATCATCTATATCTACATTGGGGCGGTTTACGAAACATAAACGAGTAAGCCGTGACTCGTCAAAATATCTGTGATTATACCACATCTAACATTTGCTTATAACTTTTGAGATATTCATTTTTTTCTTGTAATTATCCCAGGAAATGGTTACTTCCTGTTCGTCGTCCTGAAGGGACTAAAGTTTACAAGGACAGGGCTCTTAGAACTCCTTTTATAAAAGTAAGTTGAAATTAATACTTATATAACATTAGTATTGCATGCAGATTTTGTCTTTTTGTCTTTTGCTGGTATAACACCAACTAATTTATGCATGTTCATCTTCTTTCTCCTAGTCTGGTTCCAACTCATTCCTGAAAGTAGAGATTGACGATCCTTCAATTCAAGCTCTAGAGTTCCTAATAGTAGATGAAGCAAAGAATAAATGGTAAGCCTATCTTTTTGACACTTGGTGTTGAGTGTACTTTCAGTTTTACGTCAATGTCCATACCCCTGTCTTGTTTAGGTACAAAAACAATGGCCAAAACTTCCATGTTAAACTGCCTTCAAGGGAGAAACAAGTTTCAAATGTTGTAATTCCTGAAGACCTTGTACAGATCCAAGCATTTTTGAGATGGGAGAAGAAGGGGAAACAAATGTATACCCCGGAACAGGAAAAGGCAAGTAAATTTTCGAAGTTCTTTTTATATTCTTTTTGTTGATCTTCTTGGACCAGTTGCATTGAGCTATAGCTTATGTTTGAACATTTTAATTACCAATATCGGTTAAGATAGGAGATAGTTAACAGTTTTTGATGAATATTGGAGCATATAAGTATTCTATACACTATGTAGGTACATTTAGTGGTAGTTTCAAAGTTACAGGTTTATGGAAACAATGAAGGGATATAAAGAATCGGAATAAAGTCATATAGCTATACATTCCTTGCACATATAAATATTGCACAATATGGTGTCAGGGATGACAGTAGATATGATATCTGGAATATCTAATAGAAGATAGCAGACCATAATGGAAGTGACTATTGGCAGTTACCATAGACTGCACTTTTCATGTTGGTACTGGTGTATGAAATACTGCTACTACACGGGTGAAGATCCTCCACCCTATACATGCATCTTTCACTTGGCACCCGAGAAATAGTTTGATATGTATAGCTTTCTCATGTTCAAGAGATATACTGTTGCCACATTCATATTTAATTTCCTTAAACCTAAATACACATTAATTGTAGAAGATTGTTGTCTTGTTTATATTGAAAGATGTCTCATATAGTGTGTGGATACCACTAGTTCATCAACCCCTTATTAGATTAGAGTTTCAACCCCTTAAACCTAAATACACATTAATTGTAGAAGATTGTTGTCTTGTTTATTTGAAAGATGTCTCATATAGTGTGTGGATACCACTAGTTCATCAACCCCTTATTAGATTAGAGTTTCAAGCTATACCGCAGAACATATATATGGTGTTTCTATTCCTTGTAGATTACTTACATGCCTGTTTTTCATTTGGCCGGTCACAGTAATGAAGTAGTTTAATAAATTATAGGTGGAATATGAAGCAGCTCGTGCAGAGCTATATGAGGAAATCGCCAGGGGCAGTTCTTTAGAGGACATACGAACAAGATTAACCAAAAAAGATGGTAAAAGTTCAGAACAAGGTTCTGGCATTTCAGAAAAAGAGATACAACCTAAGGTTCAAAAGCAGGTGCAGAAAAAAAGTTACTCTATCCAAGAGATTCAAAGGAAGAAGAGAGACATCATGCAACTTCTCAGCAAACACATTCCAGTATCCGTGAAGTCTGTAGATGAAAATATATCTGTCAAACCAAAAACTTTGTCTGCTGTAGAACTTTACTCTAAGGCTATAGAAGAACAAAGTGACATAAATATTGTAAACAAGAAGACATACAAAATTGCTGATGAGGAGCTTTTGGTAGGATACCTTTGCTTTATTGGTGTTCCCTTGCAGGAAAGCAGAGGTGGCGATATGAGTGGGTAGGGTAATGTGTCAAAACTGGTTATTTTGGTATGGGTTGACCTGAAACAGTTTCCAAATTTTTTAAACTTAGTCCAAAGTTTAGATCAAAATGATTTTTTGGGGTTTTATTTGTAAAATATACTTTTGGTGTTAGTTTTTGTTTGCTAAGTTTTAAAATTTTGTATGCTTGGTTAAACATAACCCGAATCGATCTAACGACAAGGAATTGGATTGAAATTGTCTCTAGAGGAAAGTAACTGTGTTTTGTCAAAATCTTTGTATATTGTAGGTACTCGTAACTAAGGCTTCTAGCAAGATAAAGGTTCATTTGGCTACAAGCGTAAAGGAACCACTTACCCTTCATTGGGCATTGTCAAAGAAAGCTGGGGAGTGGCTGGCAAGTTTCTATATTTTTTGCTGGTTGATATTACCGATTAGGAAGAAATTCTCTATTTGGGCACATCCTCCTAGAGAGATCAATAAAATTGATGTATATTGCAGGCACCACCTGAAAGTTTGTTACTGCAAGGGTCTATTTCAGTAGCTACAGCTGTCGACACACAATTTTCTACTATCTCTATTGATGGTGCTACCAACAAGGTCTGTCAATGGAAATATTTTTTAAAAATACTTTTTAGATGACTTTAAATGAACTGAAAGGTTTATAACTACTACCGTTACTAAAATGGCTGCATTCTTGTTTATAACAGATACAGTCATTGGAAATAGAAATTGGAGAGGGTAGTTTTGTTGGTATGCCATTTGTTCTTTTTTCTGGTAAAAGGTGGATCAAGAATAATGGTTCAGACTTTTATGTTGAATTTGTTGGACCTAAGAAGACAATAAAGGTTCTTCTCTATCTAAGTTAATGAATTAGTATAGTTTACCTTTATTTTTGTTCCCCATTTTGATTAATTTGTTTTTCTTGTTATTTTTACCTTATGAAGGATGTTGGTGATGGGAAGGGTACCGCTAAGGCCTTGTTAGATAAAATAGCTGGGCTGGAAAGTGAGGCTCAAAAGTCTTTTATGCATAGGTCAGTATTCTGCTGATTTCACAGAACAAGATTTTGATTTTACTTTTTACTTCCGATTTAATATATATACATTTACAGAAGGGTTTGTTTTGATAAGTTTTTCTGGTTCATTCCACACATTTTGATTCTTTCAATTGTTAGAAGAGGTATATGTGAAGATGAAAACATTGTGCTTTATATTACTATATTCACGATGATGTTTCCCAGGACATTTTACATCTGCAATTTGACACTTCAGAATCATTAGTTCTTATGTGGAAGACTAGTAGGTTAATAACTAGCAAGGAATTTTGTAAGGATATATGTATGTTTAGGATTTAAATCTTAAGCATTTGCTGGGGTTTTAGTGGAGTTATTTTCTAAACAGTTGAATAACTTTCTTCTCCATGTAGCTCTATCTGTGAGTTTCAACCTTTATTGTGACAACCATTGGTTATCCATCCTTTTGTTCTGAATTCTCCTTTTTCACATGTTACTCTTTATGCTAGTTGCTAACTTATATCATTAATCAGTCATGACTTTCTCTTCCTCTCAGATTTAATATCGCAGCAGATTTGATGGAAGAAGCCAAGGACACCGGTGAGTTGGGCCTTGCTGGAATTCTTGTATGGATGCGGTTTATGGCAACTAGACAGCTAATTTGGAATAAAAACTACAATGTAAAGCCACGGTAAGGCATGTAGCTGAACTTCCTTTACAAGTATATCTATACTCATCTTTCCTGTGAGCTACAATCTCAGTTATTCTGATGCATCTTTCCTGCAGGCAGCATGCACCTTTTCTTAAGCATCCTAATTCTTGATTATTACATAGATGCATGACTGAGGCTCATCCTAATGTTTGCATGGTCTTTACGTCTATGTTTGGTACAGTGAGATAAGCAGGGCTCAGGATAGGCTCACGGACTTGCTTCAGAATGTTTTCGTGAACTATCCACAATATAGTGAACTTTTAAGAATGATCATGTCAACTGTAGGACGTGGAGGTGAAGGGGATGTTGGACAACGTATCCGGGATGAAATCCTGGTGATCCAGGTGCCAAAGAAGTCTTTATTATCCTGTAGTTAACTTTTCATAAGTCTGTCTTCAGTGGAATCTAATGTTTACCTATTTTCCAAGTGTAGAGAAATAATGATTGTGCTGGTGGAATGATGGAAGAATGGCATCAGAAACTGCATAATAACACAAGCCCTGATGATGTTGTGATTTGTCAGGTATAGTGCATACGGATCGAATTTATATTCTTTTTGAAACTTGTAATATGCCTGAAATGGTCACACATTGTTACCCATTTTGTTGCAGGCACTGATTGATTATATAAAAAATGACTTTGACATTGGTGTTTACTGGAACACCCTGAACACGAATGGAATTACAAAAGAACGACTTCTAAGTTATGATCGGGCCATTCGCAATGAGCCAAAGTTCAGAAGAGACCAAAAGGACAGCCTTTTGCGTGACTTGGGGAACTACATGAGAACATTGAAGGTCTAGACTCTTTCTTATTGTTTGTCTTCTATTCCACTCTTCTGCAGGCTCTCAAGTCATTGCCACACTCTCATCTTGTACAGGCAGTTCACTCAGGGGCAGATCTTGAATCGGCTATATCAAACTGCATGGGATACAAGTCGGAGGTAATGTCTATATATTGGTTATGTTTCTCAACATTATAAGTATTAGACTATTAGGTAAAGTAGAAAGGTAACATGCTTGAGGTGGATTACTAGTTTAGGCAACAAACTATGTTTTCAACCATAAAAACTTTAATGTTTTCAGAAGAAAAAGATCTAATATAATGTGACCAACATTTAAAAAATTTGATCCAAGTTAATCTGACCTGGTTACCTAGTAGAATGTTGACATGGCAGCTGATATGTCGGTAAGTTTGACCAGATTTCTCCTAACATGTGCTATTCTGGCTAGTGGAATTCGCTTAACTTACAAGGTCACTTTAAATCAAACATTTTGAAAGTTCAATGATTGTTAAATGTGAAGCGAAAACAATGTTCATTATCTGATGAAAGTCCACGTAAAGTGTGTTACCTTCTTATGCAGTTTGGCGTTAAACATTATGCTCTAAGTTAGTCGAGAAAGGGAGCCTTATTTAGTTATTCTTGTTAAAATGTTCAAAATTTCAGGGACAAGGATTCATGGTTGGGGTGAATATAAATCCTGTTTCTGGTCTACCATCTGGATTTCCGGTAATCATCTTTGTGGTTGTCATCTTTAGTAATGTCAATTATTTAGGGAGGAATTGCTTGAACTCCATGATTTCTGTACAACTCACAAGGTTTCAAACAGGAACTGCTTCAATTTATCTTAGAGCATGTTGAAGATCGGAATGTGGAAACCCTTCTTGAGGTACTTGAAGTGTCCTTTCAGGCTCCAGTGCTCAACTTCTTGCACATAAAACCTATTCGGTATTGTTATCTCATGCCATAATGGAAACATAACGATGATTTTTTTTTTAAATTTCATGCAGGGACTGCTAGAGGCACGTGAGGAACTTAGGCCATTACTGTCTAAACCAAATGATCGTCTCAAGGATCTTCTCTTTTTGGACATTGCCCTGGATTCTACTGTGAGGACAGCCATTGAAAGGAGCTATGAGGAGTTAAGCAATGCAAAGCCAGAGGTAAATGATTTTTCAGCAGCTTTTGTTTATGGTTTTTCTCTTTGGTGTGTATTGCGTTAGCATGTCGATACTTGGCACACAAACCTCGTTATTCATTTAGTTTAAGTTGTATTATTGTTTGGAAGTTTATTCATGAATATCTCATGTTTGGCCTCAATGTTTTGGCAGAAAGTTATTTATTTAATCACACTTCTTCTCGAGAACCTCATACTCTCATCAGACAACAATGAGGATCTGATCTATTGCTTAAAGGTAATTTCAGTAACCTGTCTAATCCCAATCATGTTCTTCCTCTCTTTGTGCTAGAAGAGGGTAGTTAAATTGTCAAACTGATTCAAGTTGACCTCCAGTTCGTGCCTTCAAATATCATGAAGTAACATGGAATAATCTTTTGGGGACTATATTGTTATAGAATCGGGGGAGTCTGGTTTCTACTGTTTATTGTTTCAAAAATACTAAATGACTTAATCCTGTCTGTATTTGCTTTAAAAGGGATGGAATCAAGCGCTAAGCATGTTGGAGACTGGAGATGGTAGTTGGGCATTATTTGCAAAATCAGTCCTTGATAGAACCCGACTTGCACTTGCTAGCAAGGGAGAGTTGTATCATCAAATATTGCAACCTTCTGCTGAATACCTTGGGGCACGACTTAATTTGGACCAACGGGCGGTAAGATATGCTCTCATCCTTTTTTTTGACATGGGTGTTAGTTTAAGTTTTATTACTTTTTCCTCTTTGGCTCTATGTAACTATATTGATCTAACTTGCTCTTAAATCTACACAGGTAAGCATATTTACTGAAGAGATGATTCGTGCAGGATCAGCTGCTCCCTTATCATCATTGGTTAATCGACTTGACCCCATTCTGCGCAACGTGGCTAATTTGGGAAGGTTGGGTTCACTGCCTTGTGGTGAATCAATTTCAGTCATATGTCATGAGTTACAATTTTAACGGAATTTCCCTTCCTGTGTACAGTTGGCAAGTTATCAGCCCAATTGAAGTTGTTGGATACGTTGTTGTCGTTGATGAGTTGTTATCTGTTCAAAACAAAACTTATGATTTGCCAACTATTTTAGTGGCAAAGTCTGTGAGGGGAGAGGAAGAAATTCCTGATGGTGCAGTTGCTGTTGTAACTCCCGATATGCCAGATGTTTTATCTCATGTTTCTGTTCGAGCAAGAAACAGCAAGGTATTGGACCATTGGTATAACATGTGGGAACTAGAGATGGCGCACTTCCAACCTATATATGACCAAATGAGTTGATTTGGGTTGTTTGAAAAAATGTGAGCTAAAAGGGAAAGAAAGAGTCAACCAAGTTGAAAGTTGGCTTAAGTCTGTTTCAAGATGCGTGCAACCTTCTAACTAATAAAATTCGTCTATAATCATGACTTGACATAATTACTATTTATAAATAGGTTGTAAAAGTAGACAAAAGTGTCTATGGGTCAACCAAATCTGGACTGGTATTGATAAGGACCGATTTCAACCCAAACCCTTTTGACCTGTAATTGATAATGACCCATTCCAACCCATTTCACTCGCCTTGCCACGTGCTATGGGAACATTATTAACTTCTTGCATTACCAGTCATGATTTGCATTTTCCGTGGCAGGTGTGCTTTGCAACATGTTTTGATGCTAGTATTTTGGATGATCTTCGAGCAAAAGAAGGTAAATTGTTGCAACTAAAACCGACATCGGCCGATATAACTTATAGGTAATGTGAATTCTTGTACTAGGAAATCTTATTATTTACATCTTCTTATTACCAAGCAGAACTTACTCATTTCTTCCCTGTGTATGTGATATTAGTGAGGTGCAGGAGGGAGATCTAAAACGATCTAATAAGTTGGAAGAAGTTGGCCCATCTCCTAATATAAAATTGGTCAAAAAGGAGTTTGCTGGTAAATTTGCTATATCATCGGAGGAGTTCACAAGTGAATTGGTTAGTTTTATATTGTCATTCTTATTTACTTTGATATTGTCATTTATATTTTCAATTATTAACTTTTTTTAAACTTTATAGGTTGGAGCTAAATCACGTAATATTGCATACCTTAAAGGAAAAGTCCCATCTTGGGTTGGCATTCCTACTTCGGTCGCATTGCCTTTTGGAAGTTTTGAGAAAGTTCTTTCTGACGAACTAAATCAGGTACCCAAGTCCATGTGTTGAGACAATTTTCAGTTTACTGTCATTTTTCTTTCAGTTCTAGTGTTTTATTATATTAACCTTTAAGCACCAAAAGTTTGTATAAATCATACATTAAATTTGCAGGGGGTGTCAGAAAAATTACAAGTATTAAAGAAAAAATTAGTAGCAGGAGATTTTGATGTCCTTGAGGAGATCCGTAAGACGGTTTTGGATCTTGTTGCACCATCCCAGCTGGTAAGTTCCATATATGTTTTTTTATGCATTAAGTTCTATTTGGATAAAGTGTCTATATGGATAAATATGGTATGTACAGATTAAGTAGTATAGTTTTCTGCTGGATGTACAATTCTGTTAAAGAAAAATGTTAAATTCAGTGACTAGATGAATAAAGCAACACAGATGTGACTAACTGAGTCTAGTCATTCTTTGCAGATTAAATCTAAAACAAACAGATCCTCCCGACTTACCTCATTAAGACATTTTCTCATTTAGTCAATTAAGTTCTAATTAAACGCTACTTAAGTTAAAAGTTTCAGTATGCTTTATCAAAATCTTAAGAACTGTTGATGGTGCTTGCAATTTCAGGTACATGAGTTGAAAAACAAGGTGCAAAGCTCTGACATGCCATGGCCCGGTGATGATGGTCAGCATAGATGGGAACAAGCATGGCTTGCTATAAAGAAGGTTAGAGGATAATGTTTTCTTGTGTATATATGTGGCAGTTTAGACCCATATATTTATGACTGGGTCGGTTCAGGTTATGTTTTATCTCGATTTGGTCAAAAGGGTAGAGTACAAGAACCTGCTTAAAAGGAAACGGGTCAAGTTCGGCAATAGTAGCCCAAAGTTTGAAGAAATTTATTGTTATTGAAAGTTTGTGATAGTTTGACTTCATAATCAGATTTTCCACTAATTGTTTATAAAAAGTAGTTATTTTGTGAAGAAAAATGTTTCAGGATCTGCCATGCCCCCTCCAGTTTTGACATGAATGAAAGTTACCCATTTTGACCATTACCCAACCCTGTCGTTTTTTGATCCTTACTAATCTATGATGCCATTAGTAATTGCCCTATGCCAACCAACAACCAGAAAGGTCCAATGCCCATATTTACTTTTAACCTTGATGTTAGCTTCTGAAGGGAATTTGCTCATTTCAGTTACATAGAATACCATGAGAACTTAAAACTGTGCAGATTATACCCATATATACCTATATCTCGCTTTCATTACCAAGAGAAGCTTTCCCTTGTAACTATTATGATGACTGAGCTATCATATCACCAGTAGTAGGTTTAGAAAATATAAGTTTTTTTCATCACTTCACTTAGATACCCTAATGTACATGAGGAATGCATTTTGGTTGTTATTTACAGGTCTGGGCTTCAAAATGGAATGAGAGAGCATACTTCAGCACAAGAAAAGTTGGATTAGACCACGACCTCCTATGCATGGCTGTCTTGGTTCAGGAAATAATAAATGCTGACTATGCATTTGTTATTCATACCACTAATCCATCTTCAGGAGACTCATCAGAGATATATGCCGAGGTTATTTAATCTCACTTATTTCATTTGAGTTGTTGAATGTATTCAGTACAAATTATTAATAGTATTGATTTTGGTAAATGTTTCCCTCAATTTTCAATCTATAAGGGTACTTTAAAATTTTGACCAAGAATCGAACACTTAAATTAAACTACATGTCATGTCAAATGTTAAATATTTTGATGGAGAAGTACTCGGTTGATTAAACGTGGACTCATAACTTGGATCTATATCTGTATGATATGATGCAGGTTGTAAAGGGTCTTGGGGAGACTCTGGTAGGAGCTTATCCAGGTCGGGCATTAAGTTTCATTTCCAAGAAAGACAAACTTGATTCTCCTAAGGTACATACCGTTATTGTTGCCATTCTTTTGCCACACCATAATTCATGATACACACAAAGTTGTAACTGAAATCATTTTTTACCAAGCAACAGCCTTGGATGCAAACAAATTGGTAAACCATGTAAATACCATTTTCAGTTCTTTTATGCCATTCTAATTTGTATTCTGACTATCAAACTTACCAGATATATAACATGCAATATTGTGCATTTACCCATAACTGTATCAAATTCTTCAGGTTTTGGGTTACCCAAGCAAACCCATTGGTCTTTTCATAAGAAGATCCATCATCTTCCGATCTGATTCCAATGGTGAAGATTTAGAAGGCTATGCTGGTGCAGGGCTCTATGATAGGTAAATTCTTACTTCGTTCCTCTCTTGAAAACCATCACTTGTTCCAATTTGATATCCCCCTATTAGTTCCGAAATGTCACTTAAATAAAATATAAGCTAAATTTACTATTTGCCCGAATGTTATCATCACAAGCTGTGCATTTTGAGTTTTTGACGTGTCGTTTGAAGGACTCATTGCATAAAAAAGAAACCAACTTTCCTAAAACTTATATTTTGGACAATATATTATTTTTCTAGCATAGAAAAGTGCAAACTATATGTATAAGGCAAGGAACATTACACATTTTCTATTTTGGGTATTTTTAGTTGTTTTCGAGGTTAAGGTAACCAACTTTCAACTTTTTCTATTTTGGGTGGGTTGTGCTGAAAAAAAATGGTCATTTTCATATCTCTGCTTACGTGTCAAGTGTTTCAATTGCCCAAAATGATTAAAGATTAATAGAAATTCGAGAAAGGTTAGTTACCTTATTATGCAATTACCCTTATTTGAAGCTCTTAAAAGGTTATGTACTCTTATGCCCCTTCCAAATTGAATTCAGAACATACTGATGATCACCGTTTTTTTGCAGTGTGCCGATGGACGAAGAAGAAAAGGTTGTACTTGATTATTCATCCGATCCATTAATGGTTGATGGAAACTTCCAGAAATCGATCCTCTCGAGCATTGCTCAAGCAGGAGATGCTATCGAGAAGTTGTATGGGTCCCCACAAGACATTGAAGGTGTTGTAAGAGATGGGAAGATCTATGTGGTCCAAACAAGACCACAAATGTGATATCAATGTGTATTTGTTCAATTAGTCCATACAAAATCCATAGAAATATAAATAGGTATAAGAATAAATCAGTTAAGCTCAAAGTGTTGTCACAGACATAGCTTATATAGCTTGTTAAGTAAATGTAATCATCTTTATCACTTAATTCTCCAGTCATATTTCCAAGGTTTTATTAACTTCTACTAGAGGCGGCAGGTGAGCTGGGTTGGAAGGGTCAACACAGCTTTTGGTTAAAACATGTAATTTTCTATTCGGGTCAAAACATTGTGGTTTGGACTTTGGGTCGACCCATCAATATTGTTTGCCCCCTTTTGCTTAACTTTAATGAATAAATGTATTATATGATTAGGAAAGTTATATTACGATGATAACATTAAGCTTATTGTTACAAAGGGATTTAGGAAATCGTATGCATATGGATATTCAACTGTTGACATATTTGGCTCCTTCAGATAATTTGAAGTATTTGATATTTATGCAAGGTTATAAACTTTTTCCTTCTAAAACCATTCGAGATAAGAAACATCCGAACCAAAAATGTATCTGGGTTCGAAATTGCTGCGTCTCTGAACTACTTGTCTACTTTAGATCAACTCCCTTATCATCTTTTTGGCTCACATTATCTTCTGCACAAATGTCTAATATACTCTCTTTAGTTTTTCAGTAACATTCTTTATTATAGTCAAGTCCCGTACAATTTGGTTAGATATCAAGAGTTACAAACATACACTCCACCATGAGCTGAATCGATACAATGTCAACTTGGAAATGATCCCTTCTCGTCGGTTAGTAACACAGTAACTTGACGGGCTATTGCCTATTGGCGTGCAAGACACATCAACTCAAAGAAAATACCAATATACGCATCCATGTTGTGCATAGTGTCAACCTATTCAAGGTTCTGCATAGTCGATATCTGCTTACTGTATGTATACACATACCTAATGCAAAATAACTTGAAGAGAAAACACTTATCTTTCTAGTTTCTAGACAATAATTATGATAAAAACATAATGAAAATGCAAACAAGTAGAGCTACACAAACTTAAGCACCATTAACATAAAGAAGCAACCTTATTCAGCTCCTGAGATGGGCATGCCAGGATGTTGACCCATACTTCGTTTACGCTTCCACTGTAATAGGATGATGAGTTGTACTGTGCAATGGAATATACACTTTTATCTTCAGAAACCGAAATGTTTTTCCCGTTAGATAGGAAAGATTTAGCCAAGTTAGATACAAGAGACGATATTTCTTTAGAGATGTTTTCATCTTGAGCAAAATCCGAAAACCTTCTACTTGCAATGCAATGGCCTTTAAATTTGGAAAAATGTAAATGCAGCTGAGGGAAATATGTAGGACGATCTTCCTACATGAGTTACTATCTTTTCTCTCAACTTAAGGTTATCTTGTACATCGCGGTAAAAAAGAAATATTACAAAATAAAACCTGTGGAAGCCGCTGTGAGTAGATTTATTAAAGGAGGTTTCTCCAACAACCGGAGCAGATATCCATGACGACTCATGGTAGAGTCTAATCTCCACACCAGATGCCGAGAGTAACATTGTATCGTGGAGATTCCGTTGCATTCACACAACTAAATAGTACTATTAAGGTAAGGTAACATATAACTAGAATTTGCATACTTCCTATAGCCATTTTTTGTATGACTAATGATACTCATCAAGTGCTGGTACTATATACTCTCTTGTCTCTTGTATGTATTGCAACTTGCAAGTGTTCTTGATCTGCCTGTAAATGCAATTTATAGAACACTTCACGTTCTTTCTTCTATCTAAAAATATATAAACAAATAAATAAAAATATGCAATTAGAGATATTTTCTTTATTTATAACCACCATACAAACCTATTAGTATAAAATGTAACTTCTGGCCAGGAATAAGTAATAGTAATAGTAATAATAAATAAATAAAAACTTATGGAAAATTAAGGTATAAAAAAAATGCGTTTGCCGGGAGTCGAAACCGGGTCTATTGCTTGGAAGGCAATTATCGTAACCGTTGGACTACAAACGCAACTTGTTGGTTTTGTTAGCATTCATTGATTATTGACAAAATTTACAAAAACATTTGGCCAAAGGCTTGAGACTACTTGGTTAGATGAATCTAGCGAAGCTATTAATAAAATCTTGCGAAAATATTGAATGCATATTATATTAAGGAACAAAAATAATGATGGGTGCGAGGGCAGTTAGCAGTAGCATCTATGCTAGTTCTTGTCGCAGCACAGATGATTTCCCCTTATTATTAAAGCATACTTAAGAATATTAAGATTGCTTATGTGATAAACCCGGGGCATTAATGTGAACTTAAATTTCTGGCCTTATCGCTTTCAAACATCGAGTTATTTATGTCATTAGTCTCGATGGTCAATGTATGTTTAGTTATAATCGATTATGGATTTATCGTTCTTGTAAGCTAATGTTTTTAGGCATTATAATCGAAATCATTCAAAAATAATCGAAATCATTCACATGGCAATAGTTTGATACATTTCATAACACGTACTTAACTCTTTTCGTGTTAACAAACTAAAGAAACTCGCCCCATATACACATCATGTGAGTACATTTATGTCCATTTTCTACATTTATCATCTTCATTCTTCTTTAACCACCATAGACTTGTCTATTATGAACCCTTATCAAAGTGACACCAATAAATCTCCATTTTTCAAAAACTATTCGGTTAATAGATTCAACTGGAATTGAATGGAATGGACATAAATGCCCTCACATGATGTGCACATGAAGTGAGTTTCGTTAGTTTGTTAATACAGTTAGTAAAAAGGACAAAGTTTAGAAAATATAGAAACCACATGAACAAATTTGTTTAAAAACGATCAATAAAAAGTAAGAACCTACATTGACGTCTAGTGATATAAAAACTTTTTCTTTCATTTTTCTATTTTTATGTCATAACAAGAGTCCAAATTTACGGTTCAAAAATAATAATTATAATATGAATTTTAGTTATTACTATTACAAGAAAATAATGTAATCATGAACCGATCTTTTGGCGATCTTTTGGGTAATTAATACCCTTGATTTACACATTGATCAAAAAGGTGAAATTATAAGTTCAATGAAAGTTTCTAATATAGTACTGTAGTTGAAAATCAAAAAGGAAAAAAACTGTGTAAAAATCCAAGAATAAAACCCGAGTTAAAAAATCAAATAGACTACGGCGTGACAAAATTTTAACGGTGAAACGGGATGCAACGTGACAGAATCTGCATGGTGGTGGTCAGTGAATCACTATTCACTTTGATCAACTTTAATAAGAAAGAGTAAAATTATAAAGAAGTATTCTTCTATCATATTCATATCTATGTATTATTTTATCTAGATTAGAAATTGACAACTTGTGTGTACACGTATTTTTAAGTCTAAACAACGTAACATTTAAAACTTAGTCTTTTATATATGGACCATTTGATACTTGCGAATTATTTTTTTCCATTTAAACATTAAAAAAAACGGAGCTGTTTGTTTCATAGATTTTAAGAGAATTTGATGGAACGCAATTCATATTTCATTCCTTGTCAGTTGTTATTTTAGGTTAACATAAAAAGTTTTAAATGTTATTTTATCTATGAACCAAACAACCCCTAAAATAGATAGATTTGTTGGAATAAATAATGATGATTCGTATATAAGAATAATAAAGTAATGAAAATATGATAAAGTTACATACCCGATGATCCGTTGGAGGAATTGAAGAAGTTAGCCATTAGATTGTCGGGTTTCCAAATTAAGATGATTGTGTTAGGATGGGATGATGAATTCAGTTAGTGGTTAGAACCGAATTAGAGAGATGCACACACAAGTATTAGAGAGAAAAAGTGAAAGTGAAAAATTAGATGTAAATGTAGGTCAATTGAGTTATATTTATAACTAGAATTTTACCCTCCGCGCTTCGCTGCGGACTAAAATTGTAATTTGTAAGACTTCAATTGGCAGAAATAGTTTCAAGCATAGTAATTGTATTTAATTGCTCATAAACATAACATTAACTTGAAAGACTTGGAACATGGAAAGTCAGTGCATGACTTGTTCAACATCAGCCATGCTAGCCAATTTACTAATCTCTTGCTAAATTCTAATTTGGGTTTAGTATATGATTTTTGGTTAAGAAACCACAAATAAAGGTAGCCCACGAAGCAGTGTTGTTGAACACCAAATACATTGCCAGGGCTGCGTATACTTGCTGGTGAGGTTGATAACAGTAGAAGTAACCCTCTCGAAAGCTTTGTTCTACGCGTTGTCTTGAAAGATGTCAATGATCCGCAAAACAATCTAAACTTCAGCACATGCCAATATGAACTTCTGATAATCTCTGCTAGTACATGTATTGAAAAGAAAAGAAACTTACCTTAATTGGCTCTGTGTTGTGAGATCTACAGTCCCAGATACACACAGAATGGTCATACCTTGCTGATACAAACCTTACAGCATTCACCTGATAAAATATAGTAGGTTAATAGCTTGGCAAAACATGTACATGACATGAGATCAATAATTGTGACTGTCTGAGTGTCTTCACAAGGCCTTAAATTTTCGTGGCCTAAAACTTGAAACTGACCACATAGCATTAAAATCTAGATCCAACTTTCATCAAATTAACTATATAAATCAACAAACATGAAATGAATATTGAGAAACCATGAAAGCTTGGTGACAACTCTTTATCTAATAAGTAGCTTAAAAAATAGTAAACAAAAAGCCCAATAACACATAACGCCAACTAACCGCCTAATAAATACGATAAATAGGTGACAAAAGATATGTTCTGATTTCAGTAAGAGAGTGTGCCTTGTAGCTGCAAGAACATCCACATGATGTGGTAGGTAACACCGATAATACCACTGCGACTACTACGATATTTTGAACAAAATCCAGGCTTATTTAAAAACTGCATAATAAGGCATGCACAAATCAAAAGAACTTTAAGTGCTACATTATAGATCAAAATGAAAGCCCAGACATGCTATCATAGAAAAAGAACCAAAAATTGTAAATGACAAATTAGAACCGAAACAAAACAAAACAAACCATATAATAGCAATAAATTCAAAAAGTGATTTATTCAGAATTCATTATGTATATATTGATGTTAAGGTTGATTATGCCATAAATTGAAGTTGATACTTTTGCTCAGTTTCACATGTGGCCAATGCATCATCATGTCAATAGGCTTGTCACTTGTCATCCGGCCATTAAGCTGCACATAAAAAACTAAAGCATCAGTAGCATATGGGCATTATTATCTTTATATAATATGATCCCATTGGTAAGATTTAAAATGCTTATATCAAGTGCTACTCCTGCAAGCAATGAAATAACATCAGGTCACATGAGTTTATATTATTCGTACGTTCATAGTTTATACAGACAAATTGACTTCTGAGATAAAATAAAGGTCCGTGAATGAGAACGCCTGTGAAGGAATGCAGTAGCAAAAAAAATAAAATAATTCAACCCCGCATAAATTGAAATACTATACAATTTCAAATACTATATGCCAATACCAAAGATACAAAAAAGTAAGAATATCTATCATGGTTCACAAGTTGTCTTTTTCATAGATATGAATGTTGTCATATCTATTTGTAAGCATCCTTAATTGAGAGTGAAAATTATGCAGCTCTAAAGCTTCAAAGACATTAGTGTTAAGAGCACCCATAATAATGGCGGCCAAATTTTTACCCTCACCAGTGATTCAATTTATTCCAAATAGAAAGCATCTATAGAGTAGAATTATTGTTCGTAACTATAGTTTGTAACTTATAGTTTGTGACTTTGTGTAATACTTACTAAAATTGTAGTTCGTAAAGGTCTACACTTACTAAAACTATACCAAAAAATAATGATCGGAAATATAAAAACTATTAGGAGTAGAATCCATTTAAAGGTGTTACCCTGCATAACATATAGGCTTCTAAATATTTAATGAAAAATCAGGAGATACTTACCAAGACATTTCATCGAACACATAGGGTGCGTTTCATTGACATTTATTCCAAATAGAAAGCATCTATAGAGAAACCAAGTTGAATAAAACAGATATTATTAAATAAGCAATCTAAGTGCATTACGATCATGAACCTCCAAAATGAAATCCCAAACATAGCAATATATAAATATGCACACATTCTAACACAGACACCCCCACACTCTTTCAAATGCTTTATTTGATAACAACAGGAAACAATACATCATGTTAAAAATTTCAAATCCATCTTCAACTACAACAAAAGTCATAAGGATCACTTTAACCATCAGCCATAATCCAAACACAACAAAACCAAAGACTAACAAATCAACAAATTAAACAGTACATACCTATAAAACACTCATGGATATACACTATCCTCGAACAGTAGAGCCCGCACCTATCTTCAAGCTGAAAATCATACCTATGCATATATTTGAAACCTTGCAAATGAAGTTAAAAACTTAAATGAATCATTTAATCGGAACCCTAATGAATGTAAAAAATTAAAAATTAAAGAATTCAAAGAGACCGAGAAATTGTAGGGGTGTAAGTATTATACTCACTGAAATTAAAAGCTTAAACCTAAATCCAACCATGAACCATCTCCAACACTTCACCCTCATCCATCTTCATATCTTCAATCTTTAGCATGAAAAACTAATAAAAAATTAAACTGATTTATAAAAAGGAAAAAATGATTTTGAGATAGATACAGACATGAGAGATATAGATATAGATATGGATTATGGAAGAGGACTTGAGAAGGGTCCAGAAGTTTTTTATAGAAATTTTGAGATGGATATTTAACAAATTTGAAGGGTAAAAATGTAATTTCAATTTGGCTACTGTAGTTAAGAAGTCTGGAATTGTTATATATATAATCAACCATATTTACACTTTCAACCCTTGGTGTTTAATGTGTGCAATATAAGTCTCTCAAGTACCAATCACCTAGTGGGAAACCCTATAGTACGTCTTTAATAGTAAATACGCCCATCGTATATTTACTAGACATAGGGATTTCAGTTATCG
>JAOEHQ010000003.1:325099-337803 GCA_025447715.1 Asclepias incarnata
TTAAATTTTTAATTTTAAGTTTTATTTTTTTAATTAAGGTTGATAAATTAAATGATGACATAAGCAAAGTTTGATTTTGAGGAATCAAAAGATATGATTGGTCAATAAGTGGTTAGGTCAGTTGTCTTTTAGTATATATAAAGATTAAGATTAAGATACAGTTATCTTGAAAATTACAAATTAAATAAATAGTGTATACTTATCAAAGGTAATATTGTATACTAATTTCTTTTTGAAAATGAATATTATGTAATAAAATGGATAACCGACCCATTGGCCCCCATCGATCGGGCCAAAGCCAACATGCAGAAAGTAGATCGCGTAACGCTATAATAAGGGGATGTGAGAGTGGGTGAGATTTAATTATTTGACCTTCGCGTTTATGTTGCATGTCCCTCCATTAGACTATCATCGTAGAGACAACACGGACATGGATCAAAAATTGATGGATGTTCATTGGTATAATGTTTTGCTCAAATATTTGTAATATTTATTTATTAGTTTTTTCGATAACACGTCAAACAAGAAAGTGGGCAAAAAGAATTAATCATTTTAGTTGTATAAAGCTCACTTGAAATCTTGTTTTTTTGACCAGAAAATTTTAAACATTAAATAAACCTATAATAAATAAAACAAGAGTATTGCTTCCACGTAATAACTACAGTCAAATATAATTATATTATATATTATATATATTAATTTTTCATCAAAGTAAATAATGTTGTTTTTGTCTTTATCTGTGTTTTTAATATAAATACAATATTTACCAATTATAAACATACATAAGCTCGTTGTGGAGTGGTTTGGTACTTTGGTTCTTGCTTATTATGAGAGAGGGTGTGGGTTTGAAACCCCTCACCCATCAAATTCTTTTTATTTTGCGTTTGATTTTATTAAATTTTTATATTTATATTTTCTATCCTAAAGAATTTACATATATAACCTTAAACTTTATATATAGTCTGATTTTATATAATTAACCCCCAACTTTTTATTTTTTTTTTGGTTTTTAGATTTCTATATTTATATTTTTTTTCTTCTAAAAAATTTACATATATACCCTTAGAATTTTTTTTGATTCTTTTAGATAACATTTTGTTTTCTTTTATATTCTTTTTCTTTATTTTTTGTTTTTTAATATTTTTATAATACTTCGTTTTTTTTAGACTTTTAATTCTTTTTTATTAAACCGTTCTTTCTCTAATAAAATTTGGTTTCACATATATCTTTTCCGGTTTTCGTAATAATGTTTGCCGTATTTTTTTGCGTTCGTTTGATTTTTGGGTTTTTACCTTTTGAATTTGCATCAATAAGAAACACAAACACGTTTATATAATATTTTTGGTTTCAACCCGAATGTTTGGAAATCCAACTAAATAACACAACACGCTTCAAACACCCACGCCGTCCAACGGGCGGGAAGCGAACCTACTAGTTAGTATAAGAACATAATAAATGTGAACAGTCTCGCGCAATAAAAAAAACATTTTTCATATGCAAAGCAACGCTAACGGTTTTCAACAAGGCAAACTGTTTCCTCCAAATGCCAAGACTAATTTAAGTTCAGAAGAAATTACTTTGTTAACTCGATCACATATCATCTTGGAATGTTATACCTTATCACACCTCTTTCTTCATCCAATTCAAAGTGGCCATTAGCAAAACCCGCGCTTGTAAAAAATGTGTTGAGATCGGTTATTCCATAATCCAACACCTGCACAGTCAGACACAAGAACCATTAGCTCATGCAACTGCCTCCCATCTATATACAGAAAAATAAAACTAGACTACCTTGCTCTGCAAATCCTTCAACTTAACGTCGATATGAGTAACATTATTGTTAGATCCAGACATTATCTCTTCAAAGTTGAATGTGTCTTTTACCATTTGATTCAATAGATGTAGAACAATCCCATTGAAGTCCTTCTTGAATGTCATGTATTTTTTAAAGCTCTGCACATCACAAGGCACGAGTTTACTTTTAGAATCTTGAAGCCTCAAATACGTTTTGTAAGCAAAGTAGGCTTCCTAAATATTTATACAATACCTTCTGTAGAGCCTTTTGCACTCCAAACTTTTGAGTGGAAATGAAAGAGTCAAGAAGAACACGAATAGCCATGTCCACATCTTCTTGAGTAACGTGTTGCCTGAGATGCATCCTGGCATGAGCTTCCGACATCCTAATCATAGATTCTATGTGCCTCACAGCTATTGGAACTCCTTGTCCATGCTAAACACATAACACTCATTTAGAACAAGTGCATCCATTGAAATTCTAAGCTAGAATAATTCATGACAGACTCACCGATGATTCTCTTCTTAACTCAGCATAAACTTGTGTTAGTTTGTCTAAGTCAGCATCATGCAACCTTGGAAATACATTTAGCTTGGCATATGTGATGTACTTCTTTAGCATGTCTTGAGAAAGTATCTGAACAAAAATTATTATTTTATCAATCAAGAAATGTACAGTTACTTATAAATTAGATCAATCTAGTTTAAATTTTATCTCAAACAGGTCAAATGGGTCAAAAACAACTAAAAAAAAGAATGAACAGGTTAGAAGTTACCTGAAGTATATTTTTATGCAAACAACCTCCAAAAGAGTAATACAGGTTAAAGATATACATAACATCGATTACTTTTAAAAAATTTAAAGAACAGAAAACTGGGAATTTGCAACCCAGCCTGGCATATTTGACCATGTTTAAGAAATCAACTGTTTTGACTTAACACATCCAGATCTGTTTACCCGACTTACCTATCTTGCCATCTTTAAAAAACAGTTAGCACCTTAACACACACTGAAGCAGAAGTAGCTGAATAGTATGTACCTCAGGATCCATTAACATGGAAGAGTCTTGGAAATCTTCCTGAGAATTGTTGATGGACTTGTCATCATAGTTAGAGCCTTTAGGGATGGATTTAAAATGACTATCAACCACAAACTTTGCAAGCATCTCATCCATAACTGGATCCACCACATCCTACATCAAATGATTTTCCATCCATGTAATGTTAGCCACAAGTCTACAACAGACAAGGACAGAAAAGAGTAGCTTAAATGATAGAGATATAACCTTCACGACACAGAGAACATCAAATCTGGAGACAATTGGATCTGTTAATTCAACATTCTGCGAAAAGTTTTTTGATGAATCATATCTGCAAAAATGACCGGGTATAATTAACATGGGCCAATGACTGTAATCAGAAAAAATTAATATATATATAATAAATATTCAACTTTTGCTCACCTTCCTCCTATTGGATTAGCAGCAGCAATGACAGAGCATCGAGCTTGAAGGGAAGTCACAATTCCGGCTTTAGAAATACTAATGCTTTGTTGTTCCATGGCTTCATGGATACTCACCCTAGAAATAGACAAAAACAAAATCTGACATTCAGATACCTCTATATACAAATGAAACCATACAATCAACAGACAAGCATACTTGATTACCTATCTTGATCATTCATTTTGTCAAATTCATCAATCAAACAAATCCCCTTGTCAGCCAGAACAAGGGCCCCTCCTTCAAGAGTCCACTCCCGCGTGACTGGGTCCTTGTGCACTGCTGCTGTAAGTCCCACAGCAGAAGCTCCTTTCCCGGTTGTGTAAACAGCCCTCTGTCCCGTCTTTTCGACATATCTTGAAACCAAAGTTCAACAAAAATTAGAGCTGTAATCAATTCATCTATGATTCAAGTCTTTTTTTTATTTAAAAAAGGAGCATAAAACACTTACTTAAGAAACTGGGATTTCGCGGTACCAGGATCACCTAAGAGTAGCACATTTATGTCTCCACGTAATCTATGTTTTCCTTGCACATTTTTCTCCTGACCTCCAAACATTGCAAGAGCTAATGCTGTCTTTATGTCCTCATGACCATAAATTGATGGAGCAATTGACTTGATAATCTGTCCATTACCCACATAAATTTCATTAAAATCAAGTGTTATCTAAAAGATATTTACAAATAATATCAAGTTTGAAGTACATATAAAGGTATAATGTCAAAAATTGTGATTGTGGGTGAAATAATTAGGATTGTTATCATGTATCTCATTATGAAGGAAAAACACTGATTATCTGTCATACTTCATGAAAGAAAACAATGAAAAGTAATATAATGATGTACAAATCATGAAGACATCTTCTAACATTTCAAGTTATAGCATTGTCAACCATGCCTGACAAATTCTTAGGGTTGTAATCATGCATCTCATTGTGAGGGTAAAACACTAGTTACATGTCATACTCGTGAAAGAAGAAAATAGAATAAATAAAATGATGTGTAAATCATAAATCGATCTTCTAAGACTAGTTAGAGGATTAATGTCAACAATGCATGACTTACAAAATTCAATACAAAAAAAATGACTTCTTGAATTATCCCCAAACCTAAGGCATGAATATAAATGTATCATCTAACAGTTAATTAAGCATAAAAACACATACCCTTTCACCAATTCGTGGGTCTTTAGACAATTTTTCGATCTCTTCCTTGTCCTCTTGGGTAAGTTTATAGGCTGAAAATAGATCTTGCTTCTTAGTAACATGGTTTGCTTCAATCACCGTGGAAAAGACAGGAAATCCATTTTTTGTATTCAACGACAAATCAAAGTTGTTTGTGTAGATGCCAGTAACCTCCTGGATATTTACCGAAAACAAAACAGAAGAATGCTCAGGCGTTTACTGATAAAACTTAAGAGAGAGAAATACTAAAGCATAACAAAAAAGGAAAGAAACATACAATCTCTTCCCCAGGACGTGCACAATCAATCAGATCATTCAGAAGTATCACTTCCTTGTATCTTGGCAATCTGCCAGCTGGAACAATGCCAGGGCTCTCTTGAAGGGTTAGCTTCTGATAATTTCTGTATATGGTCTGCCATAAAAGAGTATGAGTTAATATGTTATATTACCTGTTAACAAAAAACAAGAATAAACAAGTTACCTGCTCAATATTGACTGTGAACGGTCCTTTTGATTGACACTCCGGACAGGAGCCAACCTTCACCTCTGAATATGAATTTTGAAAAAAAGGCCCCAACACTGCTCCACATTTGTTACAGTCATACTTCACTTGTTGCAATTGAGGAAAAACTCCAGATCTTCGTGTGACAACTCCTCCGATACGAATCATTGTGTTTAGATGGATCTGCCTGAGAAAGATAATGCAAGCTGTTTCTCAAATTGTGTACATTGAAGTCAATTTATGTAAGCTTTTAGTCAACTAAAAAGGCCAAACCTTATGTTGCGAATCTGATCATAAACAGGTAAGTTGGTAACTCTGACATAGATCTTTTGGTGAATACTCTTATAGTTAGGGTGTAAATTAAACACAACTTTATTAGCAACTTCCTCCATGACCTCAAGAACAGACTGAGGTGCATCTGCCAGCCATATGGCAATATTTGGGTGGACATAGATAAACTGTTTGTAATCAATCTCTAGACTGCACTTGTTGACTGCATGATAAACAACTTATTCAATATAACAATTTTAACAACTAACATCCATCAGTGAGAACTGGTATATATAAACTAAACCCAAGCAAAAACAAGACTATTTACCTGACACCATCTCATTTATTTGCCTAAGATATACAAAGTCACGATGTTCCCCCTTTGGGTTCTCGTAAGTGAGAATAAATTCCTTGAATTTCTTAGCAATAAAACGACGCACTTCATCTCTGGTAACCCACTCCCTTAATGTACCCTGAACCCGGTACATCTCAAATTCACCATCGTCATTATCATCCTACAACAAAATGTCAAAGAGTAGTTCAGATGGTGAATTATAAAATTTATTAGTGAGCAAAGTACATAATCTGAGAAAAGATAGAAATTCCGCACATCAAAATCAGTCATGGGCACATCAGTGTCATCGTCGCTAGGTGGAAATCTTGGTGGTCTGCCACCACCACCTCCTCCTCCACCACCACCATCACCAAAATCGCCACCGCTTGGTGGACTGCTTCCACCTCCACCTGGTGAACCAGCAGGAGGTCTAAAATAAGCTCTAGTTCTTTTTGAAGGCCGGTAGCTGTCATCATCTGTATCTGCAACCATAAATATCAAAACACAGTTTGATCATATTAATAGGGGTCTTACATATAAAACACAAAGTTAAAACATGCAATCAGAAACCAACACAAATAAGATAAGCATCTTACATTGGTGCTTCTAAAGTGTAACAAAGAATGCAAATCTTCAAAAATGTAGAGTATATACACAAATCAAGATGGTTTAAATACATATTTGACAAGAAATGTAATGTCACCACAATAAGTATTATGTATCCCTGATTAGTCAAACTAAGCTCAAAGTTAATACAAGTATCTGGTATAGCTACAAATTTATACTGATAACAGTCACCTGCCTTCTTCGTCACAATGAAATGAAAAAACAAAAACTTCATATTACAAACTATACTAAACATATAAAGGCATATAGAGCCACCAAAAATAAGTATATATAATTAGTCAAACTAAGCTACAAATAACTACATATCATTAACATTATGCTAAATAAGTAAAACCCTAACGGACCTTGATCGTGAAGTAACTGAGGAAGTTTTCGCTGTGTAGCAACACCATCTCTAGCATCAAGTTCCATTTCAGCGGCTTTACGATCCGCCATAATCTCACCCAAACTTCTATCGTCTTCATAAGATACATCCAGTCCAGCCGATTCATACTGATCATGCTCATCCATCCTCCGGTAATCCCTGTAAATTGCAACAAAACCATCATAAACTTGAATTTTTTTATAAACTTATGTATATATATCAAAGCAATATGTCGCAAATAGTTTCCCATCTGTTTCTCAGTGTTTTATTTGCAGCATTCAGCCATTTCTTTTTGTGATTTTTCCGAGGTTTCCGACGAAAAATATCGTTTGTGTTGGTTCGTTTATTAAACAAATGAGCATAAACGAACTTCACGCCTAGCAAGTATACCACAAACTGTTTGTGAACGTTCTTTACGTTTACAGCCCTATATGCATCTACATCAAACTTGTGCATCTTCATTTATTTATTTTTTTGACAAATATTGAAAATATGCATCGATGCATCCATTAATGAGTGCTTATTTGAAATGAAAACGCATCAATTTTATAAATCTATTAGTTTATATGACTGAATTCAAGGCTTCTCGCCGTTCTTATCTTAAAAGTGTTGTTACCTGTTCACTAACTAGATGCCTAGATATATAGATACATACATATACATATATAAGTAAAATAGAATAATAGTAATTAATAATTAATAAAGTGAGGAAAACATACTCAATGAAATTATCATTAAAAAGATCTTCGCCTTCGCCTTCATCCTCATCGCCGTCATCCGGTTCGTCACGAATAATTTCATGATCAACAGAAGCTTCATCGTCTGAATAGTTTTCAGAAGTGCGGCTGTTGAACGGCAGCTGATCGGTGTTGAAACCAGCAGGAGAATCAGGTGTTGACGGTGGATTGCCGTTAAATTGACTTGAATTAGGGTTTTCGCCTTGATCCGATGAATTTGGTACTGAATCGCTCGGAGGATTTCCTCCATTGTCATTTCCTCCCGCCATTTCTCTCTCTCTCTCTCGTGTGTGTTTGCGCGCGCTAGGTGTGTGATTGAGTGAGTGGTGTTAATTTTGCAGCATTTTACCCCATTTTTATGTTTTTAGGTCACATTTTTGGCGGGAAGTTTTCGCGCCAGATAAGAGGGCTGGCCCTATCATATGGTGTGCCAGGTGTGGTGGTATTATAAAGTTCCATCGTATGGGCTAACACTGACACCATAAATTGGGCTAAAGTTTTGTTAACATACTATTAAATTTTATCCAAAAAGTTATTGCAATAATAATAGTACAAAAGAAAAGAATATGTATCATGTATTCGTATTCGTGTATGTAAATGTAATAACCCATCCCACATTGTTTCTCTTATAAGCTCTAAGTCATGGACTATTAATTACCTGTATCACGAGTTTACGTTTAAGTTGTAATCAGCAGGTATCGAGCCAGTCCATTGCTTAGGGGTGTTGCAATAGAAAACATAATTTGTGACTTTAAGTATATTGTGATATTTACCATTTATCATGTGCGATACATATATTTTTTAACCCTTAAATTATGGTTTCTTGTTAGATGTTTTGGCAGTTCCAATATCAATGGCATTTAGTATAGTAGGTCATATATCGAATGAAACTACTTCTTTTATTGTGTCCTTGCATAGTAGAGGCAGTATTATGTACTAAGATTGATTCGCAACAACCACTAGGGAAATCAAAATGGAAGACGACTTGATTGTGCTTGACAAACGATACTTTTCTTACTATTACAAATTTAATTTGTTTCTTGCAACTCGTCGTGTGTATTAGAGTCTTAGTTCGTTGTTATTCATTATGATTTGTATCTTATAAATTTCGGAAAAATTCAATGCAATTAGTGGAAGGGGAACAACCCAACAAGTGAAGAAAATGAAGGAATCGAAAGCTTACTTTGAGAAGTTTTGAACCTGGAATCGTGGATTACTAGTTTAACAGTTGGTTGATACTTGACTCGGTGAACCCATTTTGAAGTAATGTATTTGGCAACTTGGTTTACATTGTTGGATATTATTTAGTTATGTTTTAGGACTAGTGTTAGTTGTTTGTGAAATTAAACTTTTTTAGCCAAAATAAAGTAGCCTTACTCTTTCTTCTCGGCATTCCAGGTTTTAATTTTCTGAAGTTTCCAACGCAAAAATAATAATAAAACCCTCGCCTAACCATGTCTAATTAATTTAATTATCGTCACATGAATCTAATTAATTTTAATTATTGTCACATGAATTTCACTGTTTCTCTTTCCTGATCTTCACCTCATATATAGTTAGATATCTTGTCATCATATATAGGCTTATGAATTTTAGCCATGTAGATCATTTTTGATATAGAAAAAGAGTTCGTGTTGCCGCTTGGAGCTACAGATACCCGGTACAAACCTGGACCCAGACCGGTCATGAACTGGTTCAATCCAACTCGGTCTTCAGTCTCCATTTTTAAAATATTCGCGCCAGCCAATTCAGGCAGTGTGACTGTCAGTCCTTACGCACATGCCTAAAATCTTGGACATTCACTTGCAAAATGAAATTGAGTGCATGTCTAAAATACAAGTAATTTTCATGATGGCAGATAAAAGCATGCTAATACATTACAATGGACCATATATCATCATCCCAGACAGTCATTAAACGATGGGAAGTTGTCTATTAATTAAAAAACAAAAGATTTAAACAACGTTTATTATATCACTCATGATAACTGCATGCATGTGTGAACTTCGGACGTAGCTCACCCTGCCGGCATTCATCCAGCCATATAATTTTAAATATATTTATCCATTTGAATGAAAGGAAACTTTTTACGATATATTATAAAAATCTTCTCCATACGAAAGTCATGTATTGTGCCTAATCTTCATGATACAGGTACAAGCCAAGTCCAAAACGAGCGCATGCTTTGCAAAAAGCTATTTCTTCGGCCGCAGCAACAGGATCAACATTCTGACCATTGGTGGCAGAGGACACAGTTCCAGTAGATTCACGGTGTGCCTGCATCGGGACGGTTTTGAGTAAAAGACTAATAAACAATAATAGGCACTTTGAGACCTCTAGAATACAACTACAAGATACTCCTTTTGTTCGCATCAAACATTGCACAAACACGTAGATCACATGTCATATTTGACTATTTGTAGATAAAGAAGTGTAACCATAAAGATAAAAAGGTTTGTAAATATGTAAGAGCTGGTTTTCTTTAACAGTATTTTACAGGTACTTGAATTTGATGTCAGAAGGAAGTAGAGATGCCAATAATACAAAAAAAGACGCATGAAATACTTCGGCGTTAATTATCAGTCCTGCTATGAACTGAAAATTGGAAACTCGGGAGCCATGACTTTGCTTTTATGGGCCTAAATAGTTGATTTTCAAGATACAATCCACAATACCAAGGTATTTGGATTAAGTGGAAATATCAGCATGCAGCATGGACGTAGACTCAAAGATTGAATTTTACCAACAATGAGAATATCTTTATCTATATCTATATTTAACAAAAGGGGAAGAACAGAGAAAGAAAGAAAAAGAACAACAATGATTGATGAGTAGATTCACGGAGCACATGAGTACCTAGAACCCCCAAAAGTGACATGTACTATCAATAGAAAATACAACCACATGAGTACACCCCAGAACCCCAAAAATAGCCAACAAACAGACAAAGGTTTTATCTATCCTTATAAGACAAAACTATAAACCATCTCAGCTAGCAAATGCGGAGTATAATTTATCTTTTCACTTATTATGAAGTACCATTAATCAAAACCAAAATCTTACTACAACAAAATTCTCAAATAGTAATGCTGAAATACCCAATTAAAGAAAATAATCCACGTGTATTACACACAAATATAACCAAATATGCCTACATAGATGTTCAAGTGAGTAATTAAGTACCAAGCTTAGAAGTTTAGATTAAATCTATTTAGATTGTACCGTGATGTATTTACATAGTGTCTAATGGAAAAAAGTATCCAGCTAAATATAGAGTGTCCAATCAGAGATAAAGGTTTAGGCATACCTCTCCATCAGAACCACGTACTGTGACACGATAAACCACAGTCACACTTCCAGTATCTGAGAAAATTACATCACGTATTTCTCCACACCAACCTAAAGAAAAATTGTAAAAGTAAGAGAAGAAATATGAGACTTAGCATTGATTATGAAATATGAAATATGAAATCTAAAAGCTAGTGTCTATGAATACAAGTTCATTAAACAGATAAACTGCAACTTAATAAACTAAAATACATGTTGTTCAAAATATAAATTAAAAAAAAAAACTAAAACTAAAATACATAACAAGACAAGCCTTATTATTTCATAAACACTCCTAAGATGCAGACAGAAGCTTTGGTTAGGTTCTTTAATATAAAAATTGGTGGGATGTTTTGTGTCCAAGAAGCTATAATAAAATAAAAACAGACTTTAAGTTATGATTTACAGGAAGGAAATGGATACCAAGATGAAAAATAGATGGAAATTTTATAAAAACAAGTTGGTCTAGATTGAAAAAAAAGAAAGATATAATCCTTTTGGTTAGACTAATAGTAGGTGCAGTTTTTTGAGTTTTATCAGTGCATCTGGTCCTCGTCTAGGCGGTCCCTGTTTGTTTATTTATTCATTAAGCGTTGTTATCACGTCTCTGGAAAAATATAATATGTACATACTAAAAAGTGTTGTTTGTTGTGTGTGCTGAATGAACATTAAAAGAAATTGTAAAAAATAAAAATCAAGGAGTTAATGCCAAAGGGATTCATCCAGGCAGCATATCCGCCCTCACAAACGCTCAGTTGACCTGGTCAAGGGGGACTTTGTGGGAATAGGTCACAGGTTTGACCTGAACCTGAACCTAAACCTGAACCTGAACCTGACTTCTTAGTCCATAGCGTTGTGACAGGATAAACATTGCCTGTGGGGCTGGTCCTTGGTGGAGGGTTAGTTGGGTTCAAAGAACCACGGGGTCAAAGTTTCCCCACTGTGATAAACCTTTTGTGGAAAATCTAACGAGTTAACGGGAAAAGCAACACACTTATGACTCTTCGGGTTAAGTAATGTTTATTAGATTAACTCAGAAAAAAACAAACCCAAATGACTTGCTACACGCAGACATTTTCTCATTAAATTCATTAAGTTAATATCAAACGCTTTTGCCGTTCTAAAAAAAAAAAAAAAAAAGTTAATATCAAACGCCACCTTAGCAAAAATATCATTATGGATAAAAACTTGTAAGAGTTTAGAAAAAAAAAAAGTTACAAATAGAGTTGGCCCTTTCTATTTGAGAAAGAGAGAGTGGTACCAATTTCTCCTAACTTCTACAAATGAAGCTCCTTCATTATGGAAATACTAAAGTTTCCTCTTAACTAATTATCCAAGAGTTAATCATTATTAATACACTGGTTGTGTGAACCAAATATATAAAACCTACATAATTCATAGGCACCTTTTTGTCCATTACAAATCAGACTTCCAATCTAAAGAAAGTAAGATGCGTGTTAAGGTCATTAACAATCCTATGATCCTGTATACTTTCTAGTCAGCTGTCTAACCTCAGTAACAGACCTTCGCATAACGAGTATTCATTGTCGACCCTCATTCATGACCAATTATTTCAACTTCTTCAAAAATGTATAGGCTGTTAATTAATCAAATCATAAGATATCAAACTATCCTTTACTTTAAAATAATGACTACATTTACTCTCCTACTTATCATGCATATTCATACAGCAACAGGAATTTGATCAAAAACTTGTCAAAAATAACCTTGTAATAAGATAAACGAATACATACTTACCATCTCTTATGTCTAATTATATACCAATCAGTTCAGTTTAATTTTGATAATGGGTTACCCCTGCATTAACCATCACGTACCTGCCCTTCCTAGTTTCATGTATTTGTTATTTTCTTGAAGCAGCAATAGATAAACATATATTGAATTGATTAACCGCATGTAATGAGATGGTATGAAGCCGTCAAGCCGACTAACCAAGTTACCCAACTACACTTTTTTAAACAAACAGCACACTCCCATGAAACTACCAGGACCTGCAAATCAAACTTGTAGTGGAAATGCCAACAATGAACTTGATAAAAACTA
>JAOEHQ010000004.1:0-13263 GCA_025447715.1 Asclepias incarnata
GGGTCCGGAGGAGAATTGGCCATTCAATCTTGTGAACTAATCGAGACCGAAATTGGAGAAAGAGATACGAACGGAAAGGAATAACCAATCGATGAAAGAACATGAAACCATTCTGTTTCAATAGAGGTACGAGAAAGGGTTGGGGGCAATGAAGTAGGTGAAGTGGTTGGATTTTGCGAGCTGTTCCCACCACTGCTGGATGTGATTCCAAGAGCCAAACGAGAATGAATACCACACAGAAAAGTCAAGACCAGGCTCCCTAATAGAATGTTTAACCGATCCATTCCGGATCGACCGAATTGGTACGGAAGTTGTAACATGGGAAAACCACGGAAAACACGACTTATTTGAATAACCCGGTGACCTACCAATTGTAGAAGTAGGATTTTTGGCAAGCAATAAGCACTTAAATAATACAATTCAAGTGTACCATCTTCTTTCTCATTTCGAGGAAAAGGTGCGGAAGGAAAAGAAAACAACGGAGGGATCCGAATCGGACCTAAATGGGAATGACATAAAAAGTCTTTTTCAAAACCTAGCATTAAGGGCGTTACGACGATATATGAGAGGAATGGAGAAAAACTCGTGATTGGTGTGGAGGGGAAGGTCTGTTTATAATATAGTTCAAGAAAGAGTCGTCTCATTTCCTTACTTCTTCGTTCTTTCTAATTCATTCACTTCAAGACTGGTTCTGAACGCCGCGTAACATCATCTTCAACCAACCTCCATCGTAGCGGTGCGACCACTAAAGAATTGCTTATACACTAAACAGCTGCTTATATACGCTTACTAAAAGACTGACTTTTATTCATATTCAATTCATTAGGCCAGCGTGAAACTAAGAAAGATAGATGTGCCTAAGGCGTAAGCAAACTGTGCACGCTAAGAGAAGAGGAGAGATGTTCGCAATGACTACCACAAGAAAGCCGCCCCCTATCTCTAAAAGGGCCCGTCACTTCGTTCGTACCTTCTTGGCTTAGGCTTGCAACTTCACTTACTTTATGGCCTTGCCGCCTTTTTCTAGCAGAAGCTAAGCGCTTGAAAAGCGCGCTAAGAAAGGTTGCTTCTGTCGGCCTTTATGTGCAACAGTCCACCAGTAGCGGAAGATAGGGTTACCGTACATACAAGAGTCTTCCAGTTCTTACGGAAGCTCTTTCTTACCAGTCAAGTAGTACAACAGCTGTATCTTATCTTATAGCCCGGCGCGGCGGGTCGCCTTTTTAATTCAGTAGATAGAAGAAAGTATTAGATAAGGAGTAGGTGAGTGAGTCCTCGCTGACCTGAGCGATTTCGATCACCTAGCGGGCCTTTTATTTGGTAGGTAACATCGCCAAAGCGTATCATCAGATTTGACTACGAAGGAAGGAACTCGGCAGAAGATCGGTCTGCAAGAAAGGCCTACTTATCCACGGGTTCATTGACAAAACCGCCATAGGAATGGAGACCTTTCAATAGAGCGGAGACGAACGAGAAAGAGGCCCTACTCACTACAAAGGAATACACCACAAGATCGAACTGCACTCATGCCTCTCCCGCATCAAGTTGACCGCCAGACTGGAGCTTCGTAACATGTTGACGAAGACTTCCGAACTGAGGGTTCGGTCAGTACAAGAGACTACTTTGTCTCCTCGGAAGAAGAATAGCCCCGCTCTCTAGCCGACTGATCCCGTTGATCAAACTGGGAGGGAACGTGTCACATTAGAGGTGAACGATCAGAGGTGTCCTCTAATCACTACGATGAGCTGGTCCCTCTTTTAGTAGACTCAGCTATGAATATTCATTCAAAAATGAATGCCGGGCTCTTTCTTTCACAGCTAACCCCATTTTCTTAATGCCGAGACTTTCTCTTTCGTCGAGCCCCGAGCTTGTGGTCCTCCTTTGAGTTTGGGTTCAATTGGATGAATCTGTCAAGTCAAGGTCAACGTACGTAGCAGCAAGGATGGTGCATCGCCTATTTCTCGTTCTCGCTCGGGAGCCAAAACGAACACGCCTGCTACCTACTGTACTGGACCTTCGACCAGGCATTCTACCTTTGTCGAATCGGAACCAATACCACTGCATTGCGCTCGAACAGTTGAGCGGCCGCCGGCCCTTCCGTGCACAGATATAGATTCATTCTTCGTACCTGGTCCAGCCTCACAACCCTTCGCGGGTTGGTAAGAAGTCAGTCTTGTTTGATAAGACGGAATTTGACAAAGAAAAGAGAGTGCTCACCCCGACCAACAAAGACCGTAATTAAAAGGATATAGTGTTCAATTCGGTTGTACGTACATGGCTTTCATTAGTTCCTTTTACTCATTTGGTGTGTTTGCCAACTAGCTTTTAAGAGTTTATATTTATGATTTTTATAAATTCAAGTTTATAAATTTTATTTGGCTAAAAAAATACTAATAACCTATGGTTTTGTAACTACTTAAAGTAGCTTTTGGCTTGTAACCGGAGCTTATGGAAGCCTTCAACTAATTATATTCAACCTTTTACAAATGATATGTTTATCCTTTTAAAGCATTTAGATTTATAAAGTGTCCATCTATTTCGACTCTCAAATGTCTATTTCCACCCCTTTTTGTGCTTTAAACAGTTGTACGGTATGCAGTACTAATTGTACTATGGTTTGTCTTATATGGTGGTAATAGTAGCCCCCTTTATAAACCACAAGCTAGAGTTACTTTTCTAAACACATATATTTTCAAAAGCTACAACTACAATTTTGCTAAATGTTATTAGGATTATAAGTAGGGACGAAGCTTTTAAGGGGTCCGGGGGCCCCCGGCCCCTTTCATTTTCTCGCTCAGTAGTATAGTTTTATCCGTAATTTATTCGAAAAGTTATACTTCTTAGTGTTAATTCTGGGTCCCATGACATTCGGTCCCCTAATTATTTTCTTAATGTTATTTCTTGATCACGTGAATTTTGACCCCTGTTGTCTATTACCTCAAGCTTCATCACTGATTATAATGGTGAATGGTGTGGTTACCACCATCAAGGGCGGTATTAAAGGGTGGGCAAGAGGGGCAAATGCCCACCCTGAAATTTAAATTTTGCCATGTATTTTTAAATTTTTTATGGATTTTTAAAATTTTCCTATGGGTTTTTTAAATTTTACCCACCCTTGCCTACCCTTGAATTTTTTTCTGGTACCGCCCCTGACCACCATGCCTAAATTTGGCATGGTGGTAGCCAATTAGAGCACGTTGCCAACAAAAAGCATGCCATTTTATGTCAAAAGATGCCGATACGTAAGGGGCGGGATGTCAATATATACTGATACATAGCTTGATACATAGCCTCAAAAGGGACCAAATTTCAACAAAAAAAAAAAAAGGGTCACATGCAAGTTCAAATGGGACCCAACCATCATGCCGATATTCAATGCCGATGTCGTATGCCGTAACTTTCCTAAATGTAAGGGCTGGCGGTGGCATATGCCGATATATGTCAATATCTCATGCCGATTAGTCCATACCGATCACACCATTTAGTCATTTACCCTAACTTATTAGAGTATATCATTACTTCAAACTTTAATTCTATAATTAGATTATAATAATGTTAGTGTGGGGGGTATGTCTTGGTGTAGGTAATATGTAGACCGGCTCATTAGACAGGCTATAGTATTAACGGTCACGTGGCTTCCTGGGATCGGGTATTTGGTCACACGCTTGCTGTTTCTGACAGTTTCATTAAGCGCTAATCATGCTTTAGAATTACTCGTTTTAGTTAATGTTTAAGCAAATATTTAGGCTTAGATACTGAGGTTGATCTTACGGAGGTTATGTCAAGGGAGTGAGGGTTTTTTGGGGTGCTTGCTGGTGGTTCCTTTCCGGTGATGGATTATGTCCACGCCACCAAGCTAGATTTTATGGTCTGTTGGTTCTGCCTCTAATGAGAATTTAGGGGCAGTATTTATAGGGTCTTTCGAGGGGACAAGATGTACAAAAAGTGCTCCACGAACCCTTTGTCTTTGTCTGGTAGTGTGATCGTGGGAGACAATCTCTGCACAAAGCCTATGGAATGGAGTTCGTGGTCGTACGGGCAGGTTTGTCCTTACTCTGGGTGGAGTCATGCCAGAACGTATCCGTATGCATTTCTGCGGATGAAGTCTGAAACATATCCGGATGGTACGTCATCCGTTAATGTTGCAATCGTGATTGACTTTCTTATAAATATTTTTCTAACAATGGTATGTCTAACATATGACAAAACAAATACATTATGAATTTGTTTAAACCAGGTTTTCATTTTTTATTACGGAAAGTAAGTTTTAAGAAAGTAATAAATAAACAAGAGCTATATAATAAACAAAATATTAGATTAAAAGTTTACAAACAAATCCTAATAAGTCTATAATTCGAACCATTTATAATTTTAAATTCAATATAGTAACCCAAAGGTAAGTATTGATTACCTATTTTTTAAAACGATAGTTGGTGTTGCTTAAAAGAATTACGATCTATCAATAAAGTTTACACAAAAGTCTAACAAATCACATGTTTTACTTGATCATAGCCCTACACATTATAGTAAATCAAATTTAACAAACCAAATATCCTATATAATGACACAAATAACAACCTATTGCTATTTATATAATATTAAAAATTAAAGCCTTTTCTTTTTATCCATGGATGTCCGCACGGTGCGGCGGCGGTAGCGGCAGCGATGTGGTGGTGGAAGAGTGTGGTGGCCGATTAGTTGAATTTTGCCACAACCACATCCAATCAAATGGTGACACGTGAGCTCCCAAAAAGTAAACCAAACTTTGCCAAAAACTACCGAATTTAAGAGGGTGGTGGAACCAATTCTTACCAAACATCTTTTTCCAATCTCTCTTTCTCTCTCTCTCTCTCTCTCTCTCTCTCTCTCTCTCTATATATATATATATATATATATATATATAATATAAATATCTAAGGGGGTGGTGGAAAAAATTGTTTACCTCGATGCATGCACGTCCAACGTTCATTTGCATCGTCCGCATGGGGCCGATTTTACTTGCAGAAAAGAACCGACAAGTGAGGAGTAGTGGAACCAAGATACCGATCTTTGCCGATGGAGCAACCCAAAAAATGAAACCGATTACACCCTATTAATACATTGTATATTTATTGTTAATGGTTAAAAATTACCCAATTAGTTAAATGTGACCTATGAACTGTGTTATGTTGAAGATACAAGAAACCAAGAAATGTACAATGGGTATGTATATAGGCATGGTCAACGAAATCGGCAGCAGGGCACATGTTATTGATGTGGGCACGTCATATGTCTTTTGTGGCTTACCCATGTGATCTGTTTTCCCTCCATGCATTGGATTAATGAGGTAATTTAATATTTTTTTTTACGGCAAATTTGAATTACCGATAAATTACTGACTCATCCCATCATTTTTACACCATATGAGAAAAGCCATCATAATTTATAAACGAGAAAAAACTTTGGCCCAACATAAAAGAGAAAAAAAATTTGGCCCAACATAAAAGAGAAAAATATTTGGCTCAACATAAAATATCCCACTATTTTTGTTTCATGTGAAACTTATTAAATTCAAGACCTCCTCATTATTTAAAGTCATTGGGTGTCTCATCTCAACCACTTAAACTGAGATTCTTTTGCTAAACAGATTTTTCAAAAATATTATATATATGTATTGTTAAAGTAAATTTTTTTCTTAAAATCGTTTTGGTTTTTGTCAAAAGAGGGTGTATATATATGTTAAATGATTATCTGTTAATTTTATAAATAAAAAGATAATTTAAATAAAATACAAATATAATTGTGATATATAATCTATAATCTATAATGCTATATAAAAATTTCACATCCTATGTTAAAAGTTAGAAAATTTTGATATGCGAAATGACCTTTCTATCCCTACAACTTAAATCTTAATTAATACTTACTTGATATATTTAGTCAAACTTTTCATTTCTACAATTAACTCATTTAATTATTTTAATTAATCACAAATATGTCTTACATGACATATACTTATATATATTTAACAACATGATTAATAACGAGTTCTTCCACGACATATACTTAAATGTATTTTAACAACATGATTAACAACAGATTTTTACACGACATATTGTACCCCTCCAGTATAAGACAAATATTCTACAATCCTGTCATGCCCGGTTGCAAATGACCCATACAACAATGTAGTAGTTTCCTTGAAAGGTCATCGACATTGATTTGTTGTTTGAGAGTTGCGGGTGGAGTTTAATGATCCCTGCCCTCATTGCATAATTAGGATGTTATTAGTCTCAATTTTCGACTTAAAATTTAATGAGTTAAATTAGTGATAATCGATGATATCCATCAAAGGTTCCCAAAATTTTAATTAGTTAAATAGTGTTATCTTTGATGTATAAAATTGAATAAAAAAGCTAATAAAAGAATGACAATTACTGGGTGTAATTTACATTGAAATTAATAAGATCAAATGAAGATAAAATATATGTTCATCAACAAGAGTTGACAGATACTCGTCAGACAATGAAGATACTTAGAGTACTCATGACATAGAATAATTTGGTGTGTCAAGAGTACTTCCAGTCTCGTCTTTGTTGTTGATCAGTTTAAGCGGAAAAATAGCAAGTGAGTGAACAGTAACGAGGTACAAGGAGATAAACTTGGTGAATGATTTGTATATTATTAAGATAATCAGGGGACAATATATAGACAATACAATTACACTCTAGTCCTCCTATTATTACAATATATAAATATATATCTAATAGTCTAATACTGTATAACCCAAATTTGATTCGGTTCAGCCGAGTTTTTCTGCCACTAAGTGAAAGATATAATATCACTTTTTTGAGTATCTGTCTCATTACCTAAACCTGATAGATCAAAATTAAATGGGTAACAGGCCGGGGACGGGAAGGGCCGGGGGAGACACCGCTGAACATAAGACTTCTGTTGATACTTTATATGCAAATTTATGCAAGTAACTGTTTAGCAGACATTTAACGAATGTAATGTAAATGAAAGGTTGAAATCAAGGACTATAAAACTTCTCATAGTCCAGAGACCTGTGATCACGGGTTAGTGAGACTGGAGTTCCGCAATAGTTGATACGAATGAGATTCTCATACTAGTACCAGTAGCAAGGACGCCATAAAATCTTAATAGATGACTCTGAATGATGTTGGATTGTAAACGTCTTTCCATATTCACGTTCCTCGTCATAAAATTCTGAGCAATCTCTTGCGATTTTTGTTGTTTGCAACGGATAATGCTCACTTTTCCTAGGAACGAGTTCAACTGCAAACCTGCTTTCACCTTCATAAGATGTCTCGTACTGGGTGCCTATGGAAATGGAAATCGTATTGTATGCCGAATTCAACCGTGTGGCGTGCCTTATTAAAGAGTTAAAGGAAACATATCCTATATATGTCGAAAGGAAAGAAGACTCGGGTGCTTCATCAGACTCCTGCAAAACCCCAGACCCAGACCCATAATCTTTGTCTAGATCCTGCTTGATACTAATCGTAAAAAATAGCGCGTAGTAGTTGTTAGAGTTGAACATTAAGAAACCAGAATAGTCATTGTACCAATTATCTGGAAGCCGTAATTTAAATGTCTTTCCCCTACTCGACATTCTCGACCTATCTACAAACCTCTCTGGAATGTGACGCCCTGCAGAATGGGTGAAACTGATAAAGTGATCTTCAATAGCATTTCCCTGTGGCCACCAAGATTAATTAAACGCCTGTAATTGTGTGGGATTATATAATTACAGATTGAAATTGATACGGTAAAGCCTAACCTGGAGAATGGAATCTAGTAGCATGTCACCACCCAGCGCATGTAGTCCAATATTCCTCCCAAAAACTGAGACATTCCACAACCACTTGCTTGATATTATATTAACAACTTCAAGCGAGAAACACCAATCTGCTCTAAGAGCAGCTAAACTTGATGGAAGCCCCGACAATTCTACAAGGCTTCTGCACTGCGACACATCAAGCCATTTCAGTCGAGGGACTTTCAAGACGCTAAAATTTAGTCGTGAAATTAAGTTTATTGAAAGATCTAGTTCTTTTAAGTTGGGTAAGTCCCAAGCATCAGAGTCAATGTCTTCATCTCGCAAATGGCATTGTCTGAGAGTCAACTTTCTTAAGCCTCTGCTAACAACTTGTAACCCTATATGGTTCATGTCCTTTTGAAGTATGAAAGGCTCAGATACTTCATCGTCATAAGCATTGCTGTGACAACATGGAAAACAAGTAACACAAAGGTCTGTACAGTATTGCTCAAAGGAAGTGACTGCTTTTTTCCCAATCTTAGAAAGTTCCTTGCAGTCTGAGATTATAAGAGTCTCGAGTTTCTTTATCACATTCATGGGTGGAAACATCTTATATCTGTAACAGCTTTCTACGCTTAAGTAAACAAGTCTTTCCAAGCGTCCGATTGATGGATGAATCTCCTCCACATGTGGACAATCAGAAAGCATGAATTTTTCCAGATTTGGAAGTCCGCCAAAGTCTGGTGTTGCGATCAGGTTATCAAAAAATTGAAGTTTGATCATTTTCAAATTTGGAAGACACTGTTACATAGAAGGTCAGATAAGTTAGCCAACATATTCATCTTTATTAAAAAGAGTAAATGCAAAACTACTTATCTTCTTATTGCATTTAGATACAGCAATAAGATGTTTTGGGTGTTTGGGATTTCTTATCAACCCGGTAACTGAATCGTCTTGTGAGTGATATTAGTTGTTTTCGGTGAGTAGTTTGAGGTTGTTTATTCAGTTACCGGGATTTCTTATCAACCCGGTAACTGAATCGTCTTGTGAGTGATATAGGTTGTTTTCGGTGAGTAGTTTGAGGTTGTTTATTTCAAAACTGGTTATTTCCAAAAGAAATAAACAAACAAGAAGCTTTAATATACTTTCAGGAACACCCTAATTATAAGCCATCCAAAACACCGCATACGTGATATATTGCCTTAAGAGTACCGTACCAGGTTTCTTATATGTCCTAAAAGTATCAAGCAATGTGTGTGTTACCTCCTTCGCTTGCACATCCCTATATCACCATCCCTCACATTCTCATATATAGAGTTTTAAATGGTAATACTAGAAACCTTAAAATTATTTTTCTAAATAAATATTACATACATCAATACATGTAACTTGATAATCTGAGATACGGTAAAATCTAGCCATTAATAATGCCGCTTCTATGCATAATGCTTTTCATGATGCTACCATTTCAATGACTAACCATTATGGAGGGAGAAATCAGCTTGTTGGTCAATGTATTAGTATAAAGAAAGTCAACATAACCAAGCTGTTAGTTTTTTTACAGGACATACTAGCACATACTTGAACCTAATGGGACATAAACCCACATACTAGCACATACCATGATACCAATGTCCACAAGGTCAAGGCTGTTGGTGTAAAAAATTGCCATTAAAAAAAAAGGGATCATATTTATAGTTTCTCTCAAGTTATTTTTTTTCCTGTGGTGTTTCATAGTGCAAGACATATTATCTTAAGTTGATGATTACAGAATCACAACTTTTCCGGGCAAACTAATCTTCCTCAATGCTTATCGACATTTATAGGTGTGTATGAAATCAAAAACGGAAACTATGAAATTAAGATTCAAGCTTTCAATCTGTTAGGGTTATAGATGATAATAGCTACTTAAAACCATACCTTTTAAGTATCAGGGTTTATAACTCACCATCTATTATACTTTCAACCATTTTATCAAGGTATAAACTTACCTTATAACCCTTCCAAAGTTGTCTTTGCTGGCCGCCTCTCAATATTAGACAACAAAGCTCCCCTGGTGGGAAATATTTGGGCAATGAACTCGTATGACGATCACTCCAATCAATCCACCGGAGTTTCTTCATGTTTGCAATAACATGACGATTATGATGTGGCAACGAATCATACATATAGGAACCAACACTAATTGCTTCAATCTTGTCGAGTTCCTGTGATAGAGGGAAAAAATGGTGCCAGGATTGAGTACTTAAGATCAGTGCTTCTTTCTAGATGCATATCATGCAAAAGCTAGGTTAACTATTACCTTCGTTGCATCCATAGCCCATATGTTTTGAACATCTTGCTTCTCCCAAATTCTACTATGCTTTTCAGGGTTGTTAGGATGTTCTCCTCTAATAATGTAGTGTCCCATTTCTTGTACCAAATCATGCATATCAAACCTACATCCTGAAATAGTTACGAGAGCCTTTTGAATCAACACTTTTACACCTATAACAGGGTAAAGACCACAAGCATCAAAGATATCCATTGCAAAAAATTTATCTTTTCCCCTGAAAAAACATGCAATATCAAGGAACAACCTTTTTTCTACGTCTTTAAGCCCATCATAGCTAATTTTTAGAGTTCCCAGAATATCATCATGCGAGAGTTTCTTCAATCTAGCTAATGCACTCCTCCACTCATTCATATCTTTGTCACATAAAAAAGAACCCAAAACTTTAAGTGCTAACGGGAGCCCATTAGCATAAGAAACCACATCTTTTGAAAGCAGCTCGTAATCTTCTGTAGGTTTGTAAACCCCAGATGCATGCTTGCTAAAGAGCTCAATAGCCTCAGCGTCATCTAACAAGCTAATATGGTGTATCACATTTACTTTATGAGCGTTTAGTAGATTCTCATCTCTAGTTGTGATTATTATTCGGCTTCCTTCACCAAACCAGTCATGTGATCCAGCTAATGCATTTAAGTGGTCAATGTGATTGACATCATCAAGAACAATCAAGACCTTTCTATGGCATAACCTACTCTTTATCATGCGCCTTCCTTCCTCAACTCTCCCAATTTTCACTTTATGTTGTATTGAAACAGCCGAGAGAATTTTTTCTTGCAACTTTTCCAAACCTTACTTGCTTGATTTCTCCCGGATATTTTCTACAAAGCAACAATCATCAAATTTGTTAGAAACATCATCATAAACAAACGATGCAAGAGTAGTCTTACCACCACCACCGACCCCCCATATTCCAATCATTAGCACACCACCTGACCCAATTTCTAATTTAAACTTCAAAGGTCGCACACGAGTCTCCATCCCGATGAGGTGTTCATTTTCACTTGAAACTAACGAATATAATCTATGAGAAATTGTGTCAACAATTTCTTTTATGAACTTTGACTCATGCCTGCACATTAGATAATTGACATAAGCTCACATTGACAAAAGGGGTGACATGTTCCATGTATAAGGAAAAGTTGATTTCGAGATGACAAGTAGCTCATAATGATCTTAACAAGAAAGAATGAATAGTTTCCAAACCAAAAAGGCAAAGCAAGATGAGCTTATTGTAGCTTCAAGTGAGGTGTTTAGTAATAGATTAGAATAAAGTCCATGATTTATTCCTCGTATACAAAAGAGCCTAAAATTTCAAATACTGATGGGAACCAGTCGTGACTATGATTCCACACCCCACCAAACCAATCATACACGTACCATACCATTTACCCGTTTATCATATAAGTACCATAAAGTTCTCGATCTAACTCGTAATACCTTAATTTCCATATAAACAATATAAATGTGACACCATAGTCTTTGGAAAACAACTCGATCTCAATCTAAATTAGGTCTCAACCTGTATTAATATCTCCACAACAAATAAAAAGATTTCAAAATACTAGTTTTCAAAACTGACGTTGGATCAATTATTCCTAAATGAGAATTATCAATTAGTCAGTAACTCAGTATATTCATAACTGTACATTTTCTTTTCTGTACTCTTGACATTTAGAAACATAAAATTTACAGAAGCTAGAACAGAAAGAACTATAAAAATAAATGCGTGCAAGAGCTTACTTAATTACCTCTTAATTTGTATACAGTAAAATATGTTTTTGTATCAAAAGCAGATATATTACTAGCATAGTAGAACCACAAATTGTATCCATGGTTGTAGATAAATACTGTAGTTCTATTTTATTTTATAAAAACATGAATTTGATGATCAAAGTTTTGTCTTTATATCTTCCGAATTAAAACTTGTTTGATCATGTTGAAAATTAATATAAACATCTTAATTAATCATAAAATGATACGACGAAACTTAAGAAGAAAAAGGAAACAGGAATGAAGAAAGTACCCATTTGCAGTGTCCTCAGGTACCCATCCAGAAAGGCTACCAGCAGCTACTAGCGCTTTTCTCCATGATTCAACTTTGTTCTTGTTCTCCAACTCATGTTTGACAAATGCTTCTCCATATTTCCCTTTTTGTTTTCTTACATCAGAGGGATCAACGTGATAGAATATGGGGATAACAATTTGCCCTCTCTCATCCATGCATTTCATAATATGTGCAAGCTCCTCCAAGCACCATGAAGAACTGGCATAATTTTCCGAGAATACGATGACAGCAACCCGAGATTCAAGGATAGCTTTCAAGAGGGCTGGACCAATCGACTCGCCCCTAGGAAGTGCTTCATCGTCCTTGTAAGTGTAGATTCCATGTTGTACAAGACTTGTGTAGAGATGATCTACAAAGGTCTTACGGGTGTCTTCTCCTCTAAAACTGAGAAAAACATCATGGTTCCACAACTGAAAAGAGGCGGATTTAGAAGATGCCATAAATTGATCTGTAACTAGATCGAATTAATTAGTAAACGTGTCAACAAAGTCCAAAAAATTGAAATAGCAGTTGGGTGTACGTATTCTCTCTTGCCTTGATAGATTTGAACAGAAATGCAAGTTACAATTGTCAAAAAAAAATAAAAAAAATGAAGTAATCAATTAATGTAAAAAGGAACAAACAAAAAAGGTGAAAATGATGTCAGGAATAGAACCAAGTGATTTTTTACTAACAACTTGCAATTATTTGAATACATAAGAAAATGAAGATATACTGATAATACATATAATCTAGTCAATAGCAAGTAGTGGTAATTTAAAAATATATATATATAGTGAATAAAATAAAAAGGTTCTATATGTTTTGATGTCACCCTCACAATGAATTGCCATCAGTTGACCCAAGACTTCTCTCCAATAATTAAGGTAGACACTGTGAGCTAACTTCTTTTTTCACTGTCTGGTGTTGTTTCCCTGTTTAAACTTCTTATTATTATACAGTAGTAGATGTGGCAAAAGAGGAACGGGCCGTTTGAAAATTGTGTCAAAACAGGTCAACAACAACAACAACAACAACGATATCCAATCCTTGCATAAGCGGGGTATGGGGGAGGTAAGATGTACACAGTCTTTCCTTTACCCGAAGGTAAAGAGGCTGTTTCCATAA
>JAOEHQ010000005.1:0-11105 GCA_025447715.1 Asclepias incarnata
ACCGGAATCTGGGTTTTTGAAGAAATCTTGAAGATTGGGTGATATTGGTACAAAATTTAAAAGTTTATGGGTGATACGTATCAATAAAAAAGTAAAAGGGGCAACCGTGTACAATGGGAAAAGTACGTTGGTGATCCCGTGACTTAACCCAATTTTATTGAACTGTTTTATTTTTACATGAAACTTTGATAACTATCCACCCCATAATTTTTAATAGTTAGGGCTCTTTTTACAATAAAAGTACTAAAAAAAATCTACATCTTGGTACTAAATCTGTAACTAAATGCTTAAAAAAATTTACAACGTAACATATATACATAAAAAAAGGGTTTTTGTTAGAATTTAAAAAAAGTCACAAACATTGATGCCTTGACCGGTGCCACTATTTATAAAAATATCAGAAAATAAGCAATTTGAAAAGGGAATTTACGACGTGAAAGAGTCGAAAATCTTGTTTTAATTTAATTTTCGAAAGTCGAAACCTTCTCGGTCGTGTTCGATCCTTTCTTATCACCTTTCAATACACTCACAAATACGTACATAAATACACACACAAATATATATAGGGGTGAGTTATTCTGAGAACCCCTAAAAAAAGAACGCGAGAACCATTTTCAGCCACACATTTTCTTCCTTTTTTCCGTTCACTTACACATGTGTAAGTAACGCGGTGACATTTTCGTAAATAGTGACTTTTTTCATTTACTTACACATGTGTAAACTGGCGTCACTTTCACATGTGTAAGCATGTGAAAGTAAATAAAAAGAGTCAATATTTACGAAAATGTCACCGCATCACTTACACATGTGTAAGTGAATGGGAAAAAGGAAGAAAAATATGTGACTGAGAATGGTTCTCGCGTTCTTTTTTTTTTTTTAAGGGTTCTTAAATAACCTTTCCTCTATAATGATAATACGGCTTAATTATAACTATTAATTGATTTTAAGCATGTATGATTAATATTGCGAGCGCTATCCTACTGTTAAAGTTATACATAAAAAGAATTAAAAGAAAAAAGAAACATATTTTGTACATATTATTCAATCAGTATATTACCATCGTTACGCATGAAATTTTCCATTTAATTATTACCATGGGGATTGAGCCAGACAAAAATATATGACAATTTTATTTATGAAAGTTTTATTAGGGTTAAATTTGGATACTCAAATTCTGACCCTACTCGAATAACCCGAACCCAAATAACTCGAATTTTTATTCGATTTGGGTTACGGGTTAAGTTATAAGTCTTAAAACCCAAATAACCCGAAACCTAATTAATCCGACCGAATAACACCACTAAATAAAACATTTTTACTCATTTACTTTTATGACTTAACTAGAGGGGTACCCGCGCAATGCAGCGGTGGTGGTAACGGTGGTGGTGGCGTGGTGGCGGGGTGATTGGTGGCGGCAACGAATGACGGCAGCGGTAGCAAGTAATGTAGGTAATTGATGTAAAAGAGTGTAATGTAGTTATTTTAAGAATTGGAGGATAAATGTTGTAAATTATTTCATTAAAGGTATTTTTAGTATATCAATAAAGGAATGGAAATATATATTGTAACACCCCAAAAAATTAAAGGTAATAAAATAATCTATTTTTGTAGTTTTACCTTTAATTTAATTTCCTAGTATTTTGTTTTGAGAAATGAGATTTAATTAGTTGAGACTTTAATGGATAGTGAGTATAATACCCATCTAATTTTAGAAAAGTCGTGGCATTCCAGAAGAGGCCAACAATTCCCTCCTCATGAGTCATATTTCCAATTACAAATCCTTTCTCCTACACCCTCAACTCTCATTTCAATTTCAATTTCCAGAAATTCTAAGCAAGTTCTATCACTTAATCAAGCAAATCATAGTAATAATAAGAACCAATCTTCATCTTTGTGGTAATATTAAAGTTGGAAGTTTTTAGTGTGTATGTGTATGTGTTGACACACAAGAAGAAGAAGAGGAAGAATTTGTAGTTTTCATTCCTTCCATTTAATCATTTTATGGTATAATCAATCCATTCTTTTATTAGTTTTGAATTAGGGTTCATGTAACCCAATAGAATTGGGGATTTTGATTAGAGTGGTGATTTTACCAATTGAGCCTAGTGGGTTGGTCATTAGAGACCATGCATGATTGTTAATGATATTAATTCCCATTTCTATTATATTTGGTTAGGTTGTTATTGAGTTGAAAGATTAAGTTTAATGTTCATGACTTGATATAGTCAAGTATAGAATTAACGTTTTGATAAAAGGTGGTGTAACCACATTGTGTAAATGAAATATGAGAAATGAGATTTTATCAAGTAAGACAACTCAATAACAATGTTTGTGGAAATGGGTTTAAGGGAACCATTGAAATTTAGTTAGTTGAATTATGTGATGAAGATGACCTTATGCATATGTTTGATTTGAATTGCTAGGTGAAAGCATTCATAGTTGAATTGTGGTCATCTTATTTTTGTTGTCGCATTGGAGGTGAGTTTTCTTGCATACCTATAGATATGTGTTGGGTCGATTACAAGTAAGGGTGCAACTCGAGGCTTGTGATCGATTCGGTATAGGCCCAAGTAGTGGCATTGGTTAGACATACGCCTGTGTGCGTATGAAGTGTGTATTCATGCTTGTTAGGCGTGTGATTTAATGAAATGGTACCATATATGTGATGATGAGTAAGGTGAAGTATAAAGAGATGGTACGACGGTATCATAGGCTTTATATCAATACCTTACTATGTTGCCTTCCAATGTATGTTTATATGTATGCAAGTTAATTCGCTAAGCTTTAACTTATGGTTTAGTTGTTTATCCTTTTAAGGCGGTTCCCGGAAGTGAATTGACTATCTTGAAGTGGAAGTGCATTGTGAAGATTGCACTTGAAGGTATATTGCCATTGCGGAGAAGTGACATTTTGGTGTATAGGCGTAATTAGCCTTTGACCCTTGGCTCGGTAATCTACTTGTGTCATTTTGGTATATTATTGTAAATGCAAGTTTGGTGTCAAAGTCTTTTAAATTATATAGTGTCATGAAATGTATATGTTGTCGTTTTGGGTAAATGCGGGTAAGCGACCCGTTTGTAATGTAAACGTTGTTTTTAAACGAGTGAAATGAATGGAAATTATTTTATCGGTTTGAAATGTGTTATGCAAAGTATTGGCGGAAATGTATTACTAAAATGATTTGGAATCGAGTGTTTTTGAGTCAAACATTAAACGATCAGGTTTCGCAAAATAACAGTGAATCGCGACGCGATGATGGATAGGTCGCGACGCGATGATGGATAGGTCGCGCCGCGATAAGTCTATTTTTCCAACTCAGTTTTGATCAGAAAGGAAAGTCGCGACGCGAGAAAGCTTTGGTCGCGCCGTGAGTATCTTCGTGTTGGTCATCGCGTCGCATGTCGGGTGGGTCGCGCCGCGATGTTTTAAAAAAAAAAAAATTTAAAATTTGGGTCGAGTCCTTTCATATATAAGTAAAATGAGGGGCATTTTAGATATAGTAGTTCATTTTTTGAAAAAAAAAGAGAGGGTATTTGTATTATATAATAGTATAGATATTTATTGTGTATTTTCATTATAATTTGATATTATTTACTGTTACCTTTTATATATATCATACTTATGGTCATTAACAAATGACAATGACAATATAATGTACAAATGGTTTCTAAAATATTAACAAATTAAAATAAACAGAGTTTCTATAAAGTATAAGTACGTGTATAAACCTTTACTTTAGGAAAAAAAACATCTTACAAGTCCATCTTTTAACAAATTGAATATTTTGTTAGACTATTCACATTATTAGTGATTTTTAATTAGAAACTAATTTCTATCTATATCTATATTTATATTTATATTATATTATAAAGCATTTACTCTTTTTTTCTACAATAAGAAGTTGATATGTAACAACCGTCACCGGAATCGTCTCGCCAGTGTTACTTTGTCATTCACGTACGCGTTCTTTTGTAGAAATTGAGCGTAATGAAGTGAGGTTTAATGTTTGTTCGAGTTTTAGTACGATAAAGTGTAGATTTTGGGGTCGACGGTTCGAGTTCGAAAGGATAACTAGTTGTCTAGAGAAATGCCAATAAAAATTGAAAGCACTTAAAATAAAATGAAATAAAAATTTTATTTGTCAGATATGGGTATGTTTATAGTCATTGGAAAGGTAGTTGAAAAATACAAACAATGGTGTCATTTAAACTTTTTAACGAGTTTCGGTTTTCATTAATCGTCGGGTCAAGCGAAGTCAAAAGGGGGTCGAATGTGGGTCAAAGCTTGATTAGTTGGTCAAAAACCCTACTTTTCCCCCATCCTCCCTCACTCTCGTCTGATCTCTCTCTCTCTACACTCTCTCAGCCGCTCATCTCTCTCTCTAGATTATTGTGTGTTCTTCATCTCTTCTTTCAAATTGGTAAGTGTTGTGGTGTGAGATTTTTTTACCCTAAACCCGTTTATATTTATATATATGTATAGATTTATGCTCAAAAATCGGATTTAAACATAACCATGACCGGAAATCACGAAAACTGAATTATATATATAGATGCAAGTGCAAATCGGTTAGATCTAGGCTGGATCTAAGTATAAATCGTTTTATTAGTTTCAAAATCAGGTTTTTCTTTACGATTTCCTTCAAATCCGTGCTCGATTTGGAGTATAAAGGCCGGTCAAAGTATGGTCAACCGGTGTTCATCATGTTTTTCTTCTTCTTCATTTTTTTTGGGGTTCTTGGTTCGATCCGTACACGTATATATATATACGTGGTCCATACACGTATATATATACGTGGTCCGTACACGTATGTATATATATATACGTTGTCCGTGCACGTATAAATACATACGTGGTGTGTTGTGCGCGTATGTGTTTGATGTTCATTTTCTGTTCCTCATCTGCTCCCTGTTTCTTTCTGTTCTTGTTCTTGTTCCGATCAGTGTATTGTGTGCGTGGGTGTTGGAATGTAGTGTGTGTTTGTATGTGGGCAGATGTGGGTATGCGTTGTGTGTATCGGATTGTTGTTTGGGCCTGGTTTCTTGGGCTGGTTTGGTGATTAGCCCAACGGGTCATGCCCGTTTGTCCCGTAAATTTTCATAGTCTTATGTTTTCTCGCGTATGAGGTTGGGCTCGTGTTTTAAATCATCCATCTCTCGGGTCCAATTTATAAGAAATAAGCCGAGTTAATAAAATATAAGAACATGACTTCCGGACGTCTTTAAAATATGGATAACTCGATAGTTGAACGCTTATAACAAACCCAAAGGGGCGACAAGTAAAATGAATTTCTAAGTTGTGACGTTTTAACAATATTAATCGACAAATAATGGACGAATAAAAGACGACTTATATATACATTTGTGGATTTCATTTTCACTAATAGAATTAGAATAAACATCCTAATTGGAAGGTTTTATAAAAATGAGCCAAGATATGAAAAATAACGTTTCATGTACATAAACGCCTTTTATATTTTAAAATGCAATTCAAGAATGTTATGTCGATTAGACGAGTAAAATATAAATAAACGATATTTGATAAAGGATATATCACGCTTGACAAGACATAAAGTATAAAATAGAGGTTTTCTAAAGTATAAATTTAATAACTTAAATTAAGGTTTAAAAGCGACACATTATGAGATTTAAAAGATATTCTGGATAAACTTTAATGAACGGACGAACATACTTAACGAGTTTCAATGGCATTTCATAGGGCACTAGTTTAGATTTAATCGTTTCTTTAGAAAGATGGACTTATCGATGTAATGTGAATGATTTTAGATTGGATTGATAATGTGTGATCAAGAATTGGATGATTTGATGCGATTGCGGGAGATACGTACTTCACTTCAACCTTTATAATCTTGCCGACTTCCAGGTGAGTTTCGTAGCCCCTCTTATCGTTTTCGGGGTGGAAAGATACTTAAATGTTTTTATAAATGGTATGCCTTAGACATAGCTTCGTTTTCGTACTAAATGGTAATGTGATGTATTATAGTACAGACTTAGTACAGACTTGGTACAGACTAGACAGCCTTGGTACAGGCATAGATAGATGTGGGCAGAAATAGGCGGTCGAGTTCTGGGCGAGTTCTTATGTGGTCGAGTTCTAGGCGAGTTCTTATGTGGTCGAGTTCTTATTTGTATGTGTGTGTGTGTGTGTATGATTGTGTTATATGTGTTTGGTAATGTGGATTGAGGACGAGTTCGTATGTGGGGTCGCGCCCTACATGTTCGGTATCATATGGGATGTGCTCCAGGTACTAGTTCCCATTTGAAGTACGTGGAATAGTGCGTCAGTACCGTATGGAGTGTCCTCCCGATACCCGTTCTTTTGACTAGGCAGGTTGGTGAACCGTAAGTCCAGACGCATCGTTGTATGCACCTTTGTGATTAGGCCACTTTATTGTAAATCAGTACCTTTTGTATGCTCAGCTGCTCGATACTCACATATTCTCTTATAAACTTTATTACAAGTTTTATTATGTTCTATATTGTTCTTACAAGTTGATAAAACGATATTTTGTACCTAAATGGGTTTCCATTGGACGAAATGTATTTCAGTACTCAAAAGGATTTTATTGGACCATATGGCTTATTTGTGCGTACTAAAACCTGCGAACTCACCAACCTAGTGTTGACGTTTTCAAGTATCTTTTCAGGTTACTCTCAAGGATGATATATTGGACTTAGTGACTGAAGGCCTTAGCTGGACTTAAGGATTTTGGTGCTGCATTCTAGTCAATAGACTCGGGCACGATGCCTCGGCTTTTATCCCGATTGAGGGATCCATTTGATTTGTATTTGAATTATTGTATGAAAATTTGTGTTTAATATATGTGCTCATATAGTTTCTCTGTATAATTCCATTGCGCATTTTTCTTAATATTGCATCTCGCGTTTCTGCCTCCGACGGGGTGTTACAAATAGCCTGGCCAATTACACTACTGAAGCCAATCGTTCCAATGAAGTATTCATCGATCGTGATATCTAGGACATTGACATTTTTTCCTTTTATAAAATTTTATTTTTTTTAACTGTTGAATTGTTAAGTGGTGTTATTTTGATTGGTTACTCTTATGCTTCAAAGATTTATTGGTATTATTATACCAAATCAGTCTCTAATAAATTGTCTAGATTCTGGGACTATTAATCAGTCTCTAAAGCTTTTCATCGAAGATTTGAAGCTAATTTTTTGTCCCAAAAAGTAGCAAATTAAGGACTGAAATCGTAGATTCTTGGACTATTAATTACTCTTTAAAGCCAATTTATTAGAGACCGATTTGGTATGGTAATCTATAAAACAACAAAAGGTATTAGGGACTATAAGAAATGTTTATGGACTAATTTCCGGTCCCTAAATCTATATATTAGTAACTGAACTAGCATAGTATTTGTGACTAACTTCCGGTCACTGTAAAAACATCAGGGACTTAAATAAACCAGCCTATAGAAATAAGGACTGAATTTTTTTTATTTTAAAGACCACCTCCACTCCTTGTTGGTTCCATACAACAAGGACTAATTTTCATTTGATAACCCCACGTGCTGGGACTAAGCTATAGTAACTGGCTAGCAAGTAGCAAAATCAGTCCCTGATACACTATTAACTGATCATGGTGTATCAGAGACTGATTTTTCAGTCCCTAAAAGCCTTTTTCTTTTTTATTTTAGTGGCTTTAGTACTAACCCCGACTTTGTTTTAATTATAAAATATGATTCTTTTACGTCGGATTGTCTTCTTAGAGTTAGAGTAGAGCTATGATGCAGCAAGACTATTAGCCGATAGGAGAAATAGTCTTAGCCGATAGGAGAATAGTCTCTTCTTTTTGTCTGAATTCAGACCATTTTTCTAATACATACACTTGTGCTGCCCAACCGTATTTGAAATCCCCACAGTCCTCGGGCGATAGAGGATTCCCTTGTTTTCGGGAAAGAACCGACCCCAACCAAGGGGGCTGTGCCTCCCTAAGCTGTCTTGATCCGCTTCGGAATGGAAGGGCAGATAATGGAAGAGTAACTGCGGAATACTAAATGGCTGTGAAGAAGCTGTCATAGCCTATTGATCTCTTAGTGGATAAGGGAATGCAACTCAATAGAAAGACTTGTTCTCTCAGGAACACCTGTAACATCCTCCCCCGATAGACTTCAGTCCACTCTTGAGGAATAGGATGATCAGATAGGTAAATCCCCGCTAACTTACAAATCTAACTACCTGAAAGGGCCTTAAATGTGAGCCAGTAGACCTGGGTGATTTAGGAGCACTCTTTGAATCCAACTAGAAATATCATAAGAGAAGAAAGCAACTTCACCGAAAGGGCTGGTCTTTTTATTACAGATCTTTTATTACTGATCTTATCAAGTAGTGCTTCGATAAGCCACCGCCCAATAGAGCTTAGTCATGTGTAGATCGAAAAGGTCTCGCGAAGCCGGTCACCGTTTGGCTAAGATCCTTGATGACTGATTCATAAACCACTCTAGCTTGATTTCAGTCTTGTGTTAAGTGTTCGCATAGCGACTCAGGTCCTCTTGATGTCAGACTGTTCAACATGAGGGACATCTAACTCCTCTAACACAGAGAACATAAAGACTAGGATTAGATGCTTAACATAACGACTCGTATGCTTTCACGAAAGAAGAAGGAGCTCGCAGACATTTAAGGATTGTGTTGGTGTTCAGTGTACCGCTCCGTGGGTACAAGATCGAAAAGAATGCATTAGCAAGAGTATCGTAGAAAAGAGAAAAGTGTTTTCTTTATTCGTGTATAATGGAAAAGGGGTGCTTAGGATCGGGAGTAACCACTGGTGATAGGGCAAAAATAGGGGGGAATTAAAAAAAAGAAAATCTATGGTATCTCTAAAAAGGCGTCTCAGTACAGTGTTCACAATGGCTTTTTTAACTATTTTAGCTATTATGATCGAGCTAAAGCTCTATAGATGGTGTTTTCTATTTTCTAATTATTTAGTGTGCGAGTTGAGGTTAGAAATACATGAGGATCTCCTGTTATTACTTGTCTTAATTTTGGTTTTCGTATTATGGATCTTGGTTCGCACTTTCATGTATACTATCAAGGAAAAAAAATATTGGGTACCTAAGATTGAGAAAGCTTTTTCCATTTCGACGTGGATTTTCTTTTTTTTTTTGTATTTCACAGAGTTCGCGCAAATCGCGGAATGCGCGCACAAACCCGTAGATCTAAAATTGCACTTAGGCCCCCTAGAAAGGGGGGAAGCGTCTCTTCCTAGTCTAAACGACCTTCCCACCGTAGTCTATGAACAAGGGATTCAAATTCCAGACAAGAATTTGATCACCGTTGAGCTTAAGCAGAACGAAATGGCTTCTCTAATAAATAAACTTCCTAAGGAAGAACTAAAAGAGGTAATTCAGGAGGACTCCATTCGAAAGCCACTAAACGCATTCACCGCGGAGCAGCAAGCACTATTGAGGGATCTAGCGATTAACCACTTTTCGCTAAAAAATCGAATCATCGCTAAAATGAAAGATCTTTATCCCGGCGATGCATGGGAGTTCACTCAAATAATTAGAGAGAAATTCTTCCAAGGACGTCAAAAAGATCGGGAGTATTCCTTGGAAGATCTCCAACGCATGCTTTCCGCGTTAAACGAACAAGGGAAATCCGCGAGTTGTGCGAAAAGGTTCCGATCTAATATTCACTATTGGAACTGGAAAGAATGAAATTAATGAAGATTTTTTGGAAATAAGCCTACTCCCCGAAACTGGCTGAGGTGAAGGTGGAATTTCAGTTGGGGCTTACACCTTGTGACTCATTCATTCGGTCGAGCGTTCCTCGGGCGTCGACCCAACCTTATGAGTATTCGGACTATAACAGTTCCGATGAACAGTCACTCACTTTTGACAGTTATACGATTCCAGAAGATGATCTAGAATTGGGTCAATTACGTTTATTAGAAGTGGACAACTATAGGCTGCGCGATTGCTATTCTATTTCTATTGGTTTACTTGTGCTATTCTATTGGTTTAGAAAGACCTCTGAAGCGGTTGAGAGGCAGCTATCCTAAAGGATAGCAGGTAGGCCGCCTAACTAAAGCCCCAAAACCACACCTCTGGGCGCCCGGGCCGACCGACCGGCTACGGGATGGAATAAAGTTTGTTCCTTTGCCTATAAAAAAAGAGGGAGAGAGAGATCTCGTCAGGGAGTAGGTCAGGTTGCCGAATTGGGAGTCGCGCCCTTTCGGACTGATAGTTGCAGAGCGGGCGGGGGGGAATAGCGCAAGGGCTTAAGTCATCGATTCAAATCCTATCTTTTTTTCGGTATGCCGCTCCGCGAGCAAGGAGCGAGAAAACAAAGTGGGCTGTGGTGATGTCAGAATTTGCACCTATTTGTATCTATTTAGTGATCAGTCCGCTAGTTTCTTTGATCCCACTCGGTGTTCCTTTTCCATTTGCTTCCAATAGTTCGACCTATCCAGAAAAATTGTCGGCCTACGAATGTGGTTTCGATCCTTTCGGTGATGCCAGAAGTCGTTTTGATATACGATTTTATCTTGTTTCTATTTTATTTATTATCCCTGATCCGGAAGTCACCTTTTCCTTTCCTTGGGCAGTACCTCCCAACAAGATTGATCCCTTTGGATCTTGGTCCATGATGGCCTTTTTATTGATTTTGACGATTGGATCTCTCTATGAATGGAAAAGGGGTGCTTCGGATCGGGAGTAACCACTGGTGATAGGGCAAAAATCGGGGGGAAGAACAAAAGTCAAGAGCGATGCCTACATTAAATCAATTGATTCGTCATGGTAGAGAAGAAAAACGGCGCACGGACCGTACTCGAGCTTCGGATCAATGTCCCCAGAAGCAAGGAGTACGCCCGCGTGTACCAACGAGAACACCGAAAAAACCTAATTCAGCTCCACGTAAGATAGCCAAAGTACGGTTGAGCAATCGACATGATATATTTGCTCACATTCCGGGCGAAGGTCATAATTCGCAGGAACATTCTATAGTCTTAATAAGAGGAGGTAGAGTGAAAGATTCGCCAGGTGTGAAATCCCATTGTATTCGAGGAGTCAAGGATTTGTTGGGAATTCCGGATCGAAGAAAAGGGAGATCAAAATATG
>JAOEHQ010000005.1:11205-38779 GCA_025447715.1 Asclepias incarnata
GGTTAGCCGAAAGATGGTTATCGGTTCAAGGACGTAAGGTGACCCTGCTTTTTCAGGGTAAGAAGGGGTAGAGAAAACGCCCCACTCCTCCACATTCATAACAGTTACCGGATCTCCTCTGCAGCAAGCTCTGCTGGCCTCGCGCTCCAAACTGATGGCGTCTCGACGTTCTCCTTGAAGCCGTCCTGTCGCTCTCCCCCTTTAAGAAGTTTGTAAAAAGGCTCAAGTTTTTTGGCTTCCTATAATATAAACCCCTCCTAGGTTGTGGCAACTTTCTACTGCTCCTGAGCTGTCTTGTCGTAAAAAAAAGAAAATTGCTTCGAGCATCCGGCTTCACCACTGCTGCCTGCTCTCTCCTTCTTCGGCACTTCCCAGTCCAAAAAAGACCTGATCTTCTCTTGATCCATCTGAATCACACCCTTGCTGATCCAATGGCCAAGAAATAGCACTTTAGTCTGAGTACCCTTTCACGTACAGCCTCTTTTCCTGCTACACGCGGAACACTGTACTCAGGGTTCCAAACCTCCAGTGAGTGACTATAAACGATTATGTCATCGAGGTTTTCCTGGTCAAGGTAAGGCTTTGAGTTATCCATTTAAGTGCGGAACAAGACCTGAATTAGGATGATATTCATAGAGCGGTTATTGTGTACGTTATGGAGTCTCCACTCCATGTTGAAAGCTCTTTCAAATAGCATGAGCGTTGAAAGTCTTCAATTAGACTAGAGCGTTAGATTCTTTTTTTTTTTTTTTACTTCTTTCAAAGGGGAATGAATGGAATGAAGAAAAGAAGAGAGGAGGAAAGTGGTTCACTGGAGTTTGTCTCTTGAAAATGGTTATTATCTTGAAGGTCTTTTTCTCTATTTTATTTCATGGTATTAAAGCCAACAAACAAGAGAATTAGGCTGTTAAAAAAAGAACCCCAAACCCGCTTGTTTAGAGAAGAAAACTGTTCCTGTCTGCTTTTTCTTTTTTGATTTATTTTATGACCTATAGAAATGGAAACTTTTTTATTAGATGCCCTATACCCACCCTCTTTGGTAGATCCTAACACGAATTATGTACACTACACAATGAGGATCACAATCATTGATACAGTTTGGATACCAAGCTATCTTATCAATATATTTATATAAAAAGCCTTCGATGTAGTGATTTGTGATACAATCCTATTTGTTTTGTTCATTACTAAAGAATCCTATAAAATCTTTCTATTTATCCTTTGAATTACTCATATATATATCCTATGAATTTCATTTCGCACCGGAAACTATTCTAGGAGAAGTTCGAATCCGTTCCGTTCGGATATTGATCGGTCTTGGTTTGACATGGTTTACGCGTTACTGGTTCCCGGAAGAGTTAATATCTCCATTAGCTAAACCCTTTCTTATTCTTACCTTGCCTTTGGACTCGTATTTTGTTCGTACACAATCAACGGAGGCCTCCCCGACATATCTTGCAACGTCTTCAATAGCATGCTCTTACTTCGTCTTTCCCTTAATAAGTCATCAAATTTGGTGCTTTTTGATCCCCAGTTGCTATGGGGAACAAAGGACGAAATACAATCGATTCCTCCATTTAAGTGGTTCTCGCTTCTCCTTGTTCCTGTTCCTAACTCCTCCCCGGGTAGTTCCCAATGTTTGGCACTTTCCATACTTGATGGGTGCAACATCAACAAATTCGCTCATGATCAAGTTACAACCTAAGATCTATGACCATATTATGTTAACTGTTCGTATTTCGTTCATTCCATCGGTATGCTCGCAGGTACCTGTAATTGTGATCCGTTTGCCAGAACCAAGGGGTCTTTCTGTGGAAACCTCCACGAACAATCGTCGTTTTTTGATGGTTTTTCCGCTTCTCATAGCTGCTCTTTCCACACCTCCGGATATCTGGTGCCAAATCGTCGCCCCTTTCCTTATTTTTTCTATAATAGAGTTGGCTATCTCTGTGAATGATCCATTTACATTTAAATGGGTCGATCCATGTTATCTTTTATTTCTAATAGGTCAAATGAGTAAATTAAGAAATTGGTAAAATGAATTAGGGTCGAAAGGGTCGAACATTTGTTACTGCTTACTACCTTTTCTCATATATTCATTTTCTTTTAATGCCACGTTTCTTTTCAACGTTTAATCTTACAGCAAGACATCTATTTTTCTTCATTTTTAGCCTGCATAGGTCAATTTGGGGCTAGCTTGATTCCATATGATAAAATGGGTAAAATCAAAGTATTAATTAACAAGGAAATGCCTCAAACAGGTCGAAGCTCGTCTAAAGTGTATTGGTAGTGACACATATCTCTTCCATCGTTTATGCCAATCTTTTGTACCATCATTGAAATGATATAGTGTTTGCAATCATAGTAGACACACTACTTAGTTATAAAAGAATTGTACAAAAAAATGTTTTCTGGGCCAATACCACAATTACCTAATTTTACCCGCATTCGTTGTGCCTGTTACTCAACCCACTTATCTTGTCAATCTTGTTCTTAACATTTTCTGTTTGCATGTTACCCTTACAAATTATTGTTGCATATGTGTATATTCCTTACATATATTAGCTTCTTCCATTTTTCAGGATGCAAAAGTAACTATGTTGGGAGTGATCCCAAGTATTGTAAGGGCATGGAGATCTAAGAATTGTACAGCCAGCTTTGACTGGTCAACCATCCGGTGAGTGTTTCCTCTTACATTAATGTTTTGGGCTGTTTCTGATTCTTGACTATAGTATCTAGATGTGACAAACTGAATCCATTTAATATGGAAATATTATAATGGCTCTAAATTATTTTTGACATTAGTTGTGTGTATAAAAGTGTAAACCTGTTGGACAAAAAGGTTTTTCTACCTGACCCGGCCTGTACAAAGAATTTCCATTTCGACCCAACCAGCCTTTTTCTCACCTATACTTCATATTGTGTTTATTTTTTAAACTGAACTCTTGACGGTGCTTTTAATTTGTTAGGTGTTTTGGATCGACTGGTGAGGCATCTAACGTGGATGAATGCCTTTGGCTGATGGGAAGAGCTCATTACAAACCAGTCATTGAGTATTGTGGTGGCACAGAGATTGGTGGTGGTTTTATTACCGGATCACTACTGCAGCCTCAGTGTTTATCTGCTTTCAGCACACCAAATTTGGGATGTAATCTGTTTATTCTTGACAAGGATGGAGCCCCTCTAGTAAGCAGAGTTTTTTCCATAAATCTCCAACAATCTTTCCTAACCCAAAGAATGGGTTGGTTTGGAATATATTTTTATGTTTGCAGGTCAACTGGTAGATCGTACAAGTTTTCTTAAACAAACGGTTAAATGGGTCAAAAGTCGCCCAAAGTGTATTATATATAATCCATAAAACATCCTAAAATCATTATATTCAGAAAATAATAGTAGATCTTTATTGGAATAATATGAGAGTTATAATCATAGTATTGACAAATATGTAAAACTAAAATTTGGACAGGAAATTTTTCTCATTTTGAGAGATACCACAAAGAGTTACCCATTTTGTTCAGTTACCCGTTTGCCACCTCTACCCATGAAAGTATTTTTATATTCAGTCATGGACTTGCTGCTATTTATTCTGAAAGCTAAAGAATACGGGTTGTTTGGCTTTTCATAGTAGTTTCCATACATTAATTGCATTTGGCTCTTAATCTGTTTGATATCTTTATTTTATTATAGCCACCGAAGGTACCCGGATTTGGTGAATTGGCTCTAAATCCCCTCATGTTTGGAGCATCAAACACGCTGCTAAATGCTAACCACTACGACATCTACTTCAAAGGAATGCCTTCTTGGAAGGGGAAGGTAAGCAAAAAGTTTAATCTGTAGCAGAATTTGGATTTGATGTTTGAATTCGCATTTTTCTGAATCTTTTCATGAAAGGTTATAAGAAGGCACGGGGATGTATTTGAGCTCACATCTAAAGGATACTATCGTGCCCATGGTCGTGCTGATGATACCATGAATCTTGGGGGTATAAAGGTATGATTTTGATCATTCATACATTTTGTACACCATTCTTGTTTCCTGCTTCACGAAAAGATCATAGTGGTATATTGTTGTCAAAGTGATGACTTTATGAAATGAAAGTTGATATGTATAGCATCCTTTTTGTAAGTTTCCTTTTATTTTTGGTCAAAAGAGGGTGGTACCTCGGAGATTTTTAGTTTCGTTACTGTTTTCATCTACAGAGTTGCCAACAGATAATTCAGTGATGCCAACAATCAGCCATTATTATCCTAAACAACTAAGTTTTCTTTCTTTTTGTTTAAAATTAATTGACTATTATTGCTGTTTATTTGAATTATTTATATATTAGTAATGAGCTTTACAACCAAAAATAAAAAAAAAACTATATATTAGTAATGTGGTGAGTTCAACCTATTTGCTTATGAATTGTTGATCCAAATTACGTTTTATCTCTAATGGGTTAACTTGGATAAAATAAACAAGTTAGCTAAAAAAGAAACTGAAAAGATGGGGTTATATTGGTAAAACGGGTCGAAAATTGCCCGGAATTGTATTTGTAATGCATAAAACCTCCTCAAATCATTTCTATTCAAATAGTTTGATTGTCAGTTATCTTCCAATCATAATTTCCACATAAAAAAATTTAATAAATTCATACACAGATTTTCGGGTCAACACAACCTGGCCGGTTATGACCATTTCTGAACTCGCCCAATTTGCCACGTGTAGTTACTAAAACATTTTTAAGATCTACTATGGGTGGTTATGCAGGTAAGTTCAGTTGAGATTGAACGCGTGTGCAACTCTGTTGATGACACAATCCTTGAGACAGCAGCTATAGGGGCTACACCGGCTGGTGGTGGGCCAGAGAGGTTGGTAATTGTTGTTGTTTTCAAAGATCCCAATGGTTCGAAACCCGACCTAGATAAGTTGAAGGGATCATTGAATTTGGCTTTGCAAAAGAACCTCAACCCTCTTTTTAAGGTATATCATATTATCATTTTAAAACTATTCTGTTGAGTATTTGGAAAGCTCTGACATGACATCTAATGAATTCCAATTTTGACTTTTTGGTATTCAGGTTTCTGATGTGGTGCCATTTGGGTCACTTCCTAGGACAGCAACAAACAAGGTAATGAGGAGGGTTTTGAGACAGCAGTTAACCCAAAAACGCGAAACTTCCAAGTTGTGAATTTGGAATGATGTTCACTTGGTTATCTTCTACATGTATGTTGAAAGTTATCAATATCAATGAAAAAGTAGTGCTTGTTTCGATATCTAGTGTATATGCCCGGTTTGTTTGCTGCAAATATCACTCTACATAAAGTTCAGTTCGGCGTCGTTGAACCTGTTTGTTACGTGAGGTTGATATAGTTTTATGTGCCCATCTTAAACCATAAGAGTTTATGTGCATCTTCTCACCAAGAGAATAAGTTGCTTCATTTGATCATATAGAAAGACTATAATCGTTCCCTTTTCTTTCAACATTTTTGTCCCGACTAGTAATTTTCTTCTCAAACCCACCATAATTGTCTTAACACATATATCTTATTTTGAACCATCGGCAAGGTGATCTAGTAGTCAAATATCCTGATTTCTTCACAAAAGGTCTCACGTTTGAACCTTAAACTGGAAAAAAGTTCGGAAAAGATGAGGGAATATTCTAGTTAGGTTGCATTCATCCGAGTCAAAAACACGTGTTTACCGGGTAATTTATGTTGAGAAAATATCATCCGTTTAAACGTATGTATATATTTTTTTAATTATTTGTTATAAAGATAAAATAGAAAAAGGACGGATACGGGAAAGGATAAGGGGGACCGGGGGCAAAAGGGGATAAAGGAAACATGTAGCAGTCCCTGATGGCTTCTCATTCATCTTTTCATATATGTCATATAAATGTCAAGTTATTTCGAAAACTATTTATATTGTAAGAACTTAAGAACATTTCTAACTAATCATTTTTTCCAATTTAAAATAGGTATTCTTTAAATTATAAGGGTATGGTCGTAAAACCACTTCTTGTCATCTTAATTAATGGCTATAAATATAAATATTAATCGTTTTTTTTTTTTTTAAGTTTCTACTATTTTAGGATCAAGTCATAGTGAAATGTTCATTTGCAAACTAAAATTTGTGTGAAAACTAAAAAACAAATCTCAATCATCTATTTTGTTTGATCTCAACCATTCATTTAGAATCTAGATCTCCTCTAGTATAGAAGAGATGATTACATCCCATTAAATTAAACATACTAATTTTTTTATTTTAAATTGTATATCACGTAAAGTAGGCGGGTATTGAGAAGTTGACCTTCACCTAGTCGTTTACCAGGCTACCACACTTTTACATATTTTATATAATCCATATATATAGTTTATAATAATAATAAAATAATAATAATAATATATATACAAGCAACTTAATTCTTATCGATCAATCTTTCTTCATCATGTCAAATTCTCCTCTTTTTGAAACCAAGACCATTGCAGAATCAAAAGAAGAAAATGAAGAGTGCAAAGAGATTTTTGAAGATTACAAACACTTAATACAAACACTTCCTAATGCTAATGGCTGGTTGCAGTGGCGGATCCAAACATCTATAAAGTCGGGGGCTTAAAACTTTTTTTTTTTACTTTATCATTAAATTCCTCCAAAATTTATATAATCTACACATGAAATATATCAACTTATAAAAAGGCCCGGTCTTGTGCTTTTTATGATCAAGACGAGACGAAAAAAATATGCCCTATTAAATTTTTAAACAAACAACACACTAGTTTTAAGGGGTTATAATCTAGTTAAACTAACCGACATATCCTTACGATGATTGTATTATGTTAAAAAATTCTTACAAACTTACATTTTGAGAAGATTATGCCCAAATATAATAAAACTAGCAAATGTCATAATTTATGAAGTTTAGGACCCATTTTTATTTTGATGAGGAGAGGTTGATAATATGTAATAGTAATACTATGCATTTTATCCTAATAAATAGTAACAACTTTAAAAGTTTAGGGATCAAACTGAAACTTTAACATACAACAAGTACTTAAATTGACAAACATTAGAAATTTTGTCATCTTCTTCTAAATAAAAACCCACAAATTATATCCTACCCACCACCACCATTTCAGGCGTTCATTTCACCACCACCACCACCACCACCAAAAACTTTAAGTGACATGTTTCTTTCTTTCTTTCTTCTCTGATTTCGTTCTTTCAAACACAAACACATTGCTGCTTTCTTGTTTTATATAACTCCGGGGGTCTAAATGTCTAACGGACTTTCTTTTTTTAAAAAAAATTACTAACAAAACTAGGTTGAGGGTGGGGCGGTGACCACCCTCATTGTACATTGAATCCGCCACTAACCATATTTATTTTGTGTACCATGATAGTTTGATCCAATATATATAAAAAAAATATGGGGATAGCTTAGATACAGTGGGTTGTATCAAATTTTTGGTGCAGCCGGTAAAATTCAAGGGGGGGAGGGGGCTGAGTATTTATTCATCACGTGATAAATTCAATTGTGAGTAGGACTGCATCTATCAAAGATGCAGTCACCAGCATATTTGATTTTCCCAAAATATATATATATATATCAAATGTACTTAATTCTATATATGTAACATGTTTGTCATAACTCGATCTGTGGTTGCATTGCTCGCGCGATCCCTTATAATTAGTGTACAAAGAGCAACATATATAATAACCATAAAAAAATTAATTAAACATGAAAGTCTTCGCCTTGACAACACTTAGTTTCCGATTGAGACCCATTTTTTTATTTTTTATTTTTTTTTATCGCTTAGCTACCCATAGTAGGATCGAGAGAATATTTATAGATATATAAAACAGCAACATGTTAGTACTGTAATACATATATTATAGATCGTATAATAATACTCGTATTAAAGTACTATTAAACACCAAAGTCTTCGCCTTCACAACATCTAGTTTTGGCCAATTTCTCTGTTGACTTTCTCATTTATACGTACGTTGGCTGTTATAAAGTAGCTAGCTAGATTGTAGATATATATATAGCATGATCTTTGCTTGAAAATATTATGGGTACAGTAGAAGCAACATGTTAGTCGTCATAATTTTCTGGGTTGCATTACTCCCCTTTGGTTTTGCATCCATCAACACAACTCTTCTTCCCTCCAAAGAAGGTTTAAAAGATTTACGATCGATAGATAATTGAATATGAACTCGAGTTTTGAAATTTATAGTTTTTGCATTAATTAATTATATTTGTATACTTTTTTTTGGCAGTGGATGCATTGAGGGAGATTGGAAAGAAGCTGGGTAAAGATTGGGATTTCAACCAGGATCCGTGTGTTGATTGGATAAGTTCTACTGATCAATTGTATGAGAATATCGTCCGTTGCAACTGTGATCTTAACAACACCATATGCCATGTCGCTAGCATGTAAATTTCTCTTTACGTACTCACTCTTAGTTACAGTACTAATTAATACACAGATCAACTCGAAATTATTACAAGCTTTCGATAGGATTAACTGATTAAGTGACGTAGTCCTATATGTCATGCATGCATGATTGCATGAATGATCTAGTAATGCACACAAAATGCGGTTGGACAAAGTTTCAAGCCATCACTTTGTTAAAATTGATGGGTTCATCTCAATGAGATGCAGCGGCTGAGCCACCTTATATATGCCGAGGGGTACGTACAACCGAACCCACCGGGAAAATTGTAATTCTATATATATATATATACACATAGGTTCTCGTTCAAATAAAACAAGTATTAAAATAAAACAAATAAAACAATCATTTTCTCTTAAGTGAAAATCATTGTGCATCATGCATGAAAATCTTCGTGCATCAGTGTATATACTTATGCTCTATGAATCTTCGTGCATCTGTTTTATCATGATCCAATGGTCAAGATCTTATATTATTTATTTTATCTTAATATTTATTTTACAATAATTTTGGTTCACGGGAATGCGTGCCATTTTTTAAAACATATGCATATTTTTATCAATTGAATGAATACATATATTTACTCAAACATAGTCCGTTAATTAAGCCGCAGACGTTGACCAGTGTGGGTTAATATATATTTCTAAAGTTGTTGTTGATCAGCTTTTATTTCCAAAGATGTTTTGATGAATGCATATATAATTATATATAAGTGGTCGAATGTCATGAATTTTAAACTGATTATGTTATATTGTTTATAAGTAATAATGATATAAGAGTTTTCGTTTTTTTAGTTATGTTTTGTTTTTAAGTTATACATTTTTTGTTATCATTATATTTATATGTTGTTTTCATTTTGGTTATATGTATGTTAGCAACTACATATAATCGTTAATTTTGTTATATTATATTTGATGTATCACGTATAGTGAGACATTATATTAATGTTATCAAAGTATATTTGTTTGTAACAATAATATATATATTTTTAATTAAATATTCTTTTTCAATTAACTACTCGTATTTTTTAGGCTTTGGAAAAAAATTTCGTGACAACATGCAAGTAGATTATCGATTCTATATGTGTGCGTTTATTATAATACTTTTTTGATTTGGAAAGAAAGTTCAATTGGATGCAGAGTAATACTGGCCTAATGGGCCCTTCCTTTAATTGAGATTTGAGAATATACTATATAGATGTCTGCGCGATATGGTAATAATGGTAGTAGCGATGACGGTGGTAGCAGTGGTGTGGTGGCGGCAGCGACAGGTGGTGGTTGTGGTGTCGACTGGCGGCGGCGGCGACGAATAGTGTAGGTTATTGATGTATAAGGGAGTAGTGTAGTTATTTTAGGAGTTAAGAGATAGATGTTGTAAATTAATTCATTAAGGATATTTTGGATATTCAATAGGCTCATGGTTAGTGTAAGTTAATTTAATAAAAACATATTGGGTATTTTAAGATTAAAATTAAGTTAAAAAAAAAGGGAGACATTTACTTTATATAACAGTATAGATGATCTAACTATGTGTGTATCCTTTGAACACTTTGTTTTGTGATTTGCTTAATTCTTAATTTATTTTTACTTATGCTTTTTCTACTAATTAGAAAAAAAGTCTATCATTTTGACAGTGAACATTGACATTATTCATTATATTACTTATGTAGTCAATTGTATTTTTATAGTTATTTTTAATTTAATTTAATTTAATTTAATATCACATGTTAAATAATCGTTGTTATTATACTGTGTGTTATATGTCAGTTTTCACGATTAGATTATTATTTTAGTACCGTGTATTATATAATAACAGATACTTTTATGCATTATTATTTTATTTTGTTTTCTATGTTATGATTCATGTTATATAATAAGAGATATGTATATGTAAGCTTTCTGATAACACATTATAATTTTATATATTATATTACACAATAAACGTTATGTCTCTCAGAGCAACGTCCGGGTGAAAAAACTAGTTTATATATAACCTTGGTATATAATTAGTATGATTCTAGTTATGAACCCATTAACTTTATACATAAAACATTATTAGTTTTAGTTTTGAACATGTTCGAAGAACTTCTAGTTCTGCTCCTGATGAGATTTAATTTGAAGAGTTTAGGATATAAGAAAAGTCAAACTTTTCCCTCATAATTGGATCACAAATAGAAATAATCATTGCAAAATTTAGTTGGCTTATTGTATTTTTTTATATCCTAATTATTGTTTTACTGTATCTATGTAACTATGTAACCCTTTTCTAGCAACTTTCCAGGATTAATATATTATCCTTAGAAAAGAAAAAAAAAAAGGTCCCATATATTCGCTTTCCTCGTGATAATAATATTTTTATACTTTGTAGTTCCTCATGATAATAATAATACTTTGTAGTTACTCTGACAATCTGACATTAAACTTTACACACAACGCTCCTTCTGTTTAGAACAAATCAACATGGCACAAATCAAATCACTCCATGGGAGTGATCTCAGTTTAAGCTCAACAATATAACAGTCTTTTTCATCTTGCCAAGTTTTAATTGCTATATCTAAAAACCCTAATGCGAAAAGAAATATAAGAATAGTAAAAAGGATTTTGCGAGCCATAGCCCTTAGGGTTATGGTTCACGCGAAATAAAATGCTATACATGGTAGTTGATGTTATTTTTAGGGACGCTTATTTGTATGTACAACATTTTACTGTATCAAGTAAAAAACTGATCACACATTTTCTTTGCACATTTTCTGAAACAAGAAGATACTAATTATATATGCAAATATGAAAAACTAATCAAAGCTAGTTGTCAAGTATCAAAAGTAGAATTGATAATGATTAACTCATTATTTTGGACGGTATTTTGGCTTGTACGAGATGATGCAGAAGTCTTAAAGGGCAAAGTTTATCAGGCACTCTCCCTCCGGAATTCAGCAATCTTCCCTTCCTTAAAAATCTGTACGCATTCTTTTCTTCGATTTGTTATGTGAAGTAAGGTTAATTGTCTAGCTAGATACTATACTATCCATTTACCGTTTATTAATTGCAACATTCTAGTAATAGTAATGTTAAGTTGTTACCAAACATAGCACTAAACGGTTAGTAGATTCATCAATATTACCCATATTTTGAAAAATCATGCTGCTATGATTGGTAAGCAATATGTAAGTATATACCTTACTATTATTCATATTACAGTAATAAGTGGAAAAAAAATGTGAGTTATCTTGCTATTCTAATTAGTTGCCCCTTATAAATTCAGTTAACGGCTTGATAACTTACTTGGACGTACAATACTACAAAATTGATCAGAAATAGCAACACACTTTCATATTGTTTACGCCCAATCGTAGAAAACATCGTTCTATTGTTGGTAAATGAAATTGTGTTATTTTGATTAGTAACAAGATACAAGTAGGTTACTATTACTTTTAAATGGATAACCGACCCATTATAACATATTTAGTAGTTGGTAAAACGCTTGCTATTTTTTTAAACGTATTTAGTAGTTACGTTGACTTGTGTATTTTATACCTACAGAGACTTAACTCGAAACTTTCTCAGTGGTGCCATCCCTCCGGAATGGGGTTCCATGGGGCAAATTTTAAACATGTAATTCCTTTTTTATGTATTACTGTATGTATATATCTTTAACTTACAATAACCCAGGTTTGACATCAAAAAGCTCCTTTTTTACCTTTCTTTTTTTGTTCCTAATTAGAGTGTGGTATGAGGATTTCCATTTATTGTTTGTAGTTCTCTCATCGGAAATCGTTTAACTGGATCAATCCCAAAGGAACTTGGAAACATCAGCACATTGACAACTTTGTAAATTTCTGTTCATCTGTTATTTCCTTTATTATATTACTCCGTATAATGTCATCTTTGTAGCGAACCTTTTCTGTTTATGGTTTCAATTCTATTGTACGTTAACTAGAAGCGTAGAGGACAATATGATGTCTGGAGTAATTCCGGTGGAACTTGGTAATCTTGCAAGCATTGAGAGATTGTAAGGCTAAATGAAATTTGTGGTATTATTGTCGATGCACTAACTATTCTATCGGCTTTGAATTAATGTCAATGTTTCATTCACTATTGTAGATTTCTGAACTCCAACAACTTTACTGGGGAATTGCCTGCATCATTTGCAAATCTGACCACTATGAAGGAATTGTGAGTTCTAGTATTCTAATGCCTTGTACTTTTTTACGTTTGATTATATGGCTACACATAACGGATTATTTTAGGGCATGTACATTTGAGTGATAAAGGCTTGCCTTCCCCGGAATAAGAAAAACCTCATCCGTTTTTACATAACAGACTAGTTTATTTCATTCTATATCTTTTGCAGTCGGATTGGTAGTAACAATTTCTCTGGAAAGATCCCTGATTTCATAGGGCAATGGACAAGTCTCAAGAGCTTGTGAGACATTTGTGATTTGCCAACTGTTTCATTTTCTATTTATCATAGTTACCAATAGGATTGAATTGAAGTTTCTGAATGGCAGAAGGATTCAGGCCAGTGGGTTGGATGGACCAATACCTCCTACCATTACTCTTTTGGCAAATTTGTCAGACTTGTTAGTAATTTCTCAAATATAATTTATTTATTAGTCTTGTACTTTTAATTTGATCAAATATTCGTGTGGACTGAATCACAAGATCATGCAGGAGAATCAGCGATTTGGGAGGACCTGACACCCTTGTTCCGCCATTTAGTAATACGACGCCTTTCAAGAACCTGTTAGTTGAAATAATGTATTTTTTTGTTAGACCATTACCAGTTTCTTCTTTAATTTGATGCATTCTGTATAATATTTCCAGGATCTTGAGGAGTTGCAATCTAATCGGCAAATTACCAGATTCTCTTGCTTCAAAAGGGCTGAAAGTTTTGTTAGTGAATTTTACCTTCTCCTCAATTATTAAGATTATTATATATGTAAGAAGAGGGGGGGATGGTTGAAAATGGTCAAAGGGATACCTCGGTTAGGCCGCATACATTTGAGTCAAAAAAAGGCTGCCATCCTCGCGTAACACGAAAGGGGAAAACCTCCTCTGTTTATTTTGTATCATATTATATAAGAACGCTTATGATCTATGATTGACTGACAGTGTTCAATGCAAGACTGTTACAGTGATGCCAAGAAAAGCCTCTTAAATCATAAAAAAGAAATTGTTTAGATTATATTTAGTTTTGTTAATTAGAAATTTAGAATATACCCAAATTTGACACACTCAATGATATGTTGCTCTACAGAGACTTTAGCTTTAACAAGATTAATGGTACCATTCCCAGCGGATTCACTGATCTAAAGAAAACGGACTACATGTAAGGGTCTCAGTCTTATGTATTGCTATCCCACATACTTCTTCTTTTCACCAGGCTGGCCAGTTGAATTTAGGCGATCAACCAGCTTGAATATTACATGCTTATAATTCAAAGTCCTTGTTATTTTAACTGCCAGATTATCATTTCACTTGTGGCAAAAGAATCTTCCCCGTGAATTAAACATATATCTTGCACAAGCAAGGGTTGATTAGCTGACACATAACTAATGTATCCTAGAAAAGTTCAACAGCAAACAATGTGTTTAGTGGTTAATTAAACAAATAGAATGGAAACGAAACATTTTTTTTAAGGATTAGTGTCCCTGAATGTAATAAACTATACACGAATGTTTATATTATGTAATGAATTACTAGGATGTTTATTGTATGTAATGAACTCGTTATTCTTTCCATTTGATGTAACCTGGCTCTGTCACGTAGAAACCAAGTAGGTTCCACGTAGGCGTCACTACATCAAATGTACAGAATAACGAGTTCATTACATACAATGAACACCCAAGTAGTTCATTACATAACATAAACATTAGTGTCTAGTTCATTACATTCGGGGACACTAATCCTTTTTTTTTATTAGCTCACCTTCAATTCATACTATATACTTATGTTTTGTCTTTCATATGTCTGAGAGCTTCATGGTATAGTCGTGAAGCCTTATTTTTGTTTTGTACAGAAATATTATTAATAGAATTCTCGAAAGTTGCTAGAATTAAAAGTTTACAAGTTACATACAGAAAGTAAACAAGCCTAATTAACACAAGGGAGGGTGAATTGTCCAATCAAACCATCAAAACTTACACCCTTTACAACGATTATCAATCCAATTGAAAGAAAGAAGGATGATTTCATCAAAAGAGCATCAGGTTTAGTCGCCAAATTAACCTTGAAAGCAAACACGATTCCAATTCTTCCAAATACCCCATAGAGCCATTTGGATGACTGCATAGAATCTAAGCCCGTTTGAATGTGTTGAAGGATACATGATCAGCAAAAGAAATAAGCCCCGCTAGTGCCCAGTCATAACGCCTTATTAACTTATTGTTTTGTTTCTTAGCTATCTAACTGGAAACTTGCTATCTGGAAGTGTGCCTGATTGGATGCTCAATGTTGGAGAAAAGATGTAAGTTTATCTACCGTAGAACTTGTAGATGTTAAATTATTAAACCGGGTCATACTTGGTTCTATTAAGTATATTTTATTCCATATACACATATGAAGTGCTTGGTATTGGGTATCCGCATAAATATCTACTCATATTACATGTGTATAGTGAATGCAACAATTAATGTTGTGAATCTGCACAAGCAAATTAAATTCCTTACCTTTTTAAGATTGTATATAACGCCTAATGTTGTAAATTTTCTGGCAGTGATCTATCATTCAACAGTTTTACATATGAAAACTCAAGTGACTTAAGGTGTCAAATGCGGGAAACGTAAGACCAAATCCCCCTTTCTCAAAAGTATCATCTTCAAATTTAACTTTTTCTTTTACCAGCTAAATCTTGTGGTTTTTGATGTTTCTTGTAGAAACTTGTTCGCTTCTTTTTCAACGGATAACATTTCGTAAGTTTCTCTGCCATGAATTCTTTCATCCAAATAAGACTCGACAATGTTCATGTATGTGTAACATAATTTTTTTAATTACTAATTTTACCGTTTTACCAGTAAAGAGGTCGTCTCATGCTTGGGGAACAATGTTTGTCCAACAAGTAAGTTTAGTTACATATTATTTCTCATATGCTGATGAAGTATTAGGAAATGTTAACTCTGATTGAGTTTATACTTGATTCTTTAACTGAATAGCATTATACCCGCACAATGCAGCAGTGACAACTGCTTCTAGTAATTTCTCAATTTGTCTGATCCCTTTCAATCACTCCCATCTTGTTTATGTGTTTATTTTTCCTTGATTTCTTCCTGTAGATGTCTTGTCACAAGTCTTGACCCTTGCCTTTCAATCTGCTTCCAATCAAGTCACTTGTAGTCTTTGTGTTCACGTGTTTATCCCCAAAAGTTTTTTTTCTTGCGCACCCATTCTGCATTCCTAGGCTGTGTAAACATCGCCACTTGCTTCCCTCATCTGTTCAAAGCAAGTTGACCTTGACAATCTTGAGATGCTTCTGTCTAACCCCACCATCTTGACCATTCTTCATCTCACAATCAAACTCTTGTAGCTCTACCTCAAGCTAAACATGTTTGTTACCATGTACACCATGAATTGTTGTATCATCCACCTGTACCACCACTCTTCCCAAGTTCGGAATATACCTAACCTTATCCAGAATACATGTTGTATTGTCACCCATCTGCACCACCACTCTGCCCATTCCCATGGCTGCACATGGTCTGTCATCACCTAAAACAACTATCCCTCTCCCAGAAGACTCCTCAAAGTCAAACAAGTAGGCTCTCCTTGGTGTCATGTGATACAACCCGCCTGAATCCACTATCCATTCAACTTTCATATCACTGCTCACAGCCATCAAGACCCATGCTCCCTCATTCAACTTTCATATCACTGCTCCCACAACTTTCATATATTTTACACTACTATTTACTTTAATGCAAGAAACACATAGTAGATAGAACCTTATGAGCTATTGATAGATTCATGATTACGCGCTTCTGATTTCTGAAAGCTGCTTCTGACATTATTTTTGGATTAGATTTGTCCTCCTTGTATATCAACTGTGGTGGAAAGGGACTATCAGTTGGAGATAAGACATATGAAGGTGACTTGGACACAGATGGTGCTTCACATTCTTCTTTTACTGAGAATAGATGGGGATTTAGCAATACTGGTCACTTCTTGGATGATGATCAAAGTGACAGTTATATTCGGACAAGCACTTCTGGGGTCCCTGTGAACAACTCTGAATTGTACATGAGTGCACGATCCTCAGCCTTATCTTTGACATATTATGTTTACTGCATGTTTAATGGAAGTTACAATGTAAGCCTTCACTTTGCCGAGATTGTTTTTACTGATGATAATACGTATAGCAGCCTTGGGAGGCGTGTATTTGATATCTACATTCAGGTGAGTTCTCATGCATATATAAATATGATATAAACATTTTAAGTGTTATTTCTGAATTGGAAACATTAGTCGCTCCCTGTTGGCAGCTTAATTGTTGGATATAAATAGTTGGTATATACTGTGTCAGGGTGTGATAGTGGAGAAGGATTTTGACATCAGTGATAAAGCAGGTGGAGCGAGGAAAGCAATCGTGAGAACTTATTCTGTAAATGTTACACGTACATTGGAAATCCGGCTATATTGGGCAGGGAAAGGAACAATCAACATCCCATCTCGAGGAGTATATGGTCCTCTTATTTCAGCTATTTCTGTTGATCCAAGTAAGTGATTATCTGTAGTATTCGTGATGATGATGTTAGATTTCCATTGACTAAGATCCTGCTAATTTGAGCTCAACTTAGTTAAGAATGTGCAATGTAGAACATAATGGGCACAAATGCAAAGCTAGTAAATAATACCATGTCCCTTTAGTGTTTCTTAACAAAGTAGCTCTTCGTAAAATGTCTTTTATTTTTTTTATTTTCTTCCTAAATTGTTGTTTCTGTCTTTGTTCACTATTCAGATTTCCAGGTTCCCCAAAAAGATGGACCTTTGCGGGGAAATGGAAACAACATGTCTGTAGGGACTGTGGCTGGAATTGTGGTTGGAGCAGTTTTCTTGATCATCCTAATTCTAGGAGTTCTATGGTGGCAGGGTTATCTACAACGTAGAGATCCTAATGAGCTAGGTATTTAGCTGCTACTCTGGAGGTGGCAAGATAGGTGGGTTGGGCAACAGGTCAAAATGGTTTTTTCTTTGTATAGGTCATTATGCGTCAAATGGTTTTGACCTACAGACTCTTTTGTCCATTTCAAAATTTGATTTATAGATATGCATCAGTTATGATTATGAAAACAATATTATATCAAAAATAATTTGAGTATTTAAATAGACTTTGGGCGACAATGAACCCATTTGGCCTTTCCCTTTTAGCTAACGTTTTTTATTTGACCTCGTTTAAGATAAAACTCAAACCAAATTTAGCTTTTCATAAGTATATGGGGCGAGATTGTGGCTTCCACCATGCATATTAAATTTGATTATCTCCTGGTTTTTTCTAAATGTTTAAAGTTACATTTGTCATTCAACAGAGCTGAATGGCCTAGAGCTTAACACTGGTTCATTTACATTAAGGCAAATTAAAACTGCAACAAACAATTTCGATGTTGCTAATAAGATTGGGGAAGGTGGTTTTGGCTCTGTTTACAAGGTAAACTCCTACTTTCTCATTTACAAAATATTGAACGAGTTATATACTTTTAAGCCATTGTCAGAAACCAACATTGTATTTTTATGAAGGGGGTACTACCGGATGGCACCTTAATAGCTGTGAAGCAGCTTTCCTCCAAATCAAGGCAGGGAAACAGGGAGTTCCTAAATGAATTAGGCATGATATCTGCTTTACAACACCCGCATCTAGTGAAGCTGCATGGATGTTGTATTGAAGGAAATCAGTTGTTGCTAGCATATGAATACATGGAAAATAATAGTCTTGCCCGTGCTTTATTCGGTAAATGACATGTTTTTAGTTTAATACTATCTAGTGGTATTCATAAAATTTCTACCCTTTCCATTTTTCAAAATCTGGATCCATGAAGAGGAATATTCTAAGTTAGAGGTCGTGAAATGGGCGGGGCTGGGTAACTTGGATAAATGGTCATCACGGGTTCTTTTTATACTTGTCGAGTTGGGTTGAGCCACAAACATGTTTTGTCTAGTTTTGAAAAATAGTCTAAGATCGTAATTAATCATCTGGTTTTATAATATACATATATGTTGCCTTTCAAATAAAAAATAAAATAAAATAGTACTACATTTGATTACATAAACTACATTATTACAACAAGCAGATTATCTGAAAATCTGAAATATAGGTGAATTCAAACCCAATTGACTGCCTAAAAATAGACCTCAACTCAAATCGGCCCATGCATAAGTGTATGGTTCGAAATGGCACCTCTGTTTTTGGGAAATAAGTGCTCTCTAAATGGGATAACAAATGCACAGTTTAATATTTTGCTGAATATTTTTGGGTCTTGCCGATTGAAGGGCCCAAAGAATGTCAGTTGGAACTTGATTGGCCAACAAGATACAAAATTTGCATTGGTATAGCAAGAGGGTTAGCTTTTCTACATGAAGAATCAAGGTTGAAGATTGTGCACAGAGATATCAAAGCCACTAATGTCCTGCTTGATAAGAATCTAGATGCCAAGATTTCAGATTTTGGTTTGGCTAAGCTTGATGAAGAAGACGACACCCATATAAGCACCCGGGTTGCTGGAACTTAGTAAGTCCATAATCTATTGGCTTTTCACCTATTTATGGTTCCAACCTATCAAAAGTAGAGGTCGCACGGCACACAGACCAGCTTGGTTAGCAGGTCAAAATGGATACTGTTAAAAACAACACAAATCGACGAATTTGTAAATAATGCTTCAATATTTCCACACTATATAAAACCCCTGCTGCAAAAATCGCACTTCAAGATTGCTCTTTTCTTTACAATTTTCAGTGGATATATGGCTCCGGAATACGCTCTGCGTGGTTACCTAACGGATAAAGCAGATGTCTATAGCTATGGAATTGTACTGTTAGAAATTGTGAGCGGGATGGCTAACAGTGTTGACAGAACAAAGGAGAATCATTTTATTCTTCTTGATCGGGTAACTAACATGAACCTTATTCATCTTATAACTTTGTATTATCCGTCTTATTCCATAATTTCTATGTCTCTTTAATTCAGGCCGTTGCTTTGAAAAATACGGATAATTTGATGGAGCTAGCTGACCCGAGGCTGGATTCAGAATATGACGTCCAAGAGATGATGGTGGTTATAAATCTAGCTCTAGTGTGCACTACACTCTCACCAACTGACAGGCCATCGATGTCATCTGTGGTTAGCATGCTAGAAGGAAGAATAGTTCCTCAAGCATTTGTAGCTGAACATGTATATAGTGCTTCATTGACTGATATGGAACGCGAGAAAATGATGAGGCAGCTTGAGAATATGAACGAGAGCCAAATCGAGGAAATTTCAGTCCCGTATACTGCTTCCTCTGTGGCATCTGCTGATCTTTATCCAGTTGAGCGTTTCAGCGAGTATATGCAAAAGAGAGACATGCAATGATCCCAATTAAGTTATTTTAAGAGTGTTTGGTGCCCATTTATCATTGAATGGCAAGTGTGATTTATTTCTTATGTTCATGTATCATTGCATCATATCACAAGTGTACTACATACATTTCTAATTGATCAAACAGACGATACCGTTAAGGAAGTATCAAACGAGTATATTTCATGCTTTAAGGTTTGATTTCATCTACAGTGATCATTACTAATACTACTGATGATAATTACTATTAACAATGACTTTAGAAAAGTATGCTCCTTACGGACCTTACTTGATATAGAATGACTAAGGGTGTTACTATCTACACACCGCTGAAACACCCCCCATACGCCCCGTATGTCTCATGAGGGGGCGTATAGAGGGTGTTTGCATTTAATGCAGCTTGTATACTGCCCGTCAAACTATATACGGGGCATCATGTAGGTGTTTAAATAGAAAAGTGTTGACACGTGTAATTCTCTGACAAGACAAAGAATGACACGTGTCAGACACTATATACTGGGCGTTTGAAGATAGATGGCCAGTATACCAGTACCGGTATAATACTCCCCGTCATATATCATACGGGGCCTCAAAGTGTGCCACGTGTCAGACGCGATAATATTGGTCGTTTGCATATAGAGGGTGCGTATTATACCCTTTTAAATACAACACATCAAGTATATTACGGGGCCTCATAATATAATATTGTTTTTCCAACTAACTTAGTCAGGTGTTCTCAAAACTCCCCGTCAACTGGTATACGGTGCGTTTACGACTATGTCAAACTGTCAAAGTCAAACAGTGCAACCTGGTAAGATCACACTTTTCATACGCCCCGTATCTATATATATATATATAAAATCTCTATCTCCAAAGTCCATCATACGTCGCCATATAGGATAAAATCTAATAGCAAGAAATCTCCCGTTCTGATTAAACTGATCAGACCGGTACTTGTGTTTTACTTTTCTGTTTCCGATTCATACATATTTGCTTTGTCGCATAACATTTTGTTTATTATCTTTCCTATAGAATTAAGTCTCTCATAGTCTGGAGCATTTATTGTACGGTTAATTGAGGTTATTACAACTCATTTATGTTGGTTGTTTTATTCATTGCATTCAGGTTCAAGATGTCGACATCATATCTTCCTGCCACATCAGAGTCGCTTGACATGGCTTCAGAAGCCAAAAATCGATCCGAAGCTATCAATATACTTTATTGTGTACTAGAAAACCCTGCAGCTTTTTCTGAAGTGCTACGGGTTAAAGAACAGTCGATTGCTAAATTGTCTGATCTTCTCAATGAAGAAGGTAGAGGGGAGGATCTCTGTGGTCTTTTGACCACATTGAGACCATTCTTTTTACTGATTCCTAAAGCCAAGATTGCAAAAATAGTAAGGGGGTTATAGACTCTATTGCAAAGATTCCAAGCACCACCGATCTTCAGTATCACTGTGTAAAGAAATGGTAGAGTGGACCCGCTCTGAGAAACGTACATTTTTGAGGCAACGTCTGGTTGCTTTGCTAATGGATAGCCAGGAGTACTCGGAATCTCTTACCCTTCTTTCTGGATTGGTTAAAGAAGTCGGAAGATTAGATGACAAGTAGCTTCCAGTTGATATCGACTTATTGGAAAACAAATTGCACTTATCGTTAAGAAATCTTCCTAAAGCAAAAGCTGCACTCGTGGCTGCTAGAACAGCTGTTAATGCAATATATGTTCCTCCTACTCAACAGGTTACCATTGATTTACAAAGCGGAATTCTTCATGTTGAGGGGAAAGATTATAAAACAGCATACAGTTACTTTTTTGATGCTTTCGAAGCATTTAACACTCTTGAGGATGCTAAAGCAGTTTACAATCTTAAATATATGATGCTATGCAAAATTATGGTTAACCAGGATTATGGTGTTGCAGGAAATATTTCTTCAAAAGCTTTGAAATTTTTAGGGCCAAAACTTGATGCAATGAAAGCTGTTGCCGATGCTTATGGAAAGAGGTCATTGAATTTGTTCAAAACTGCCCTTCGGGATTTCAAGGCTCAGTTAGATGAAGATCCTATTGTCCATAGACACATGTTTTAGATTTACGACACACTGTTGGAACAAAACTTGTGCAGGTTATGGTCTTTTTTTTTGGTTAGAGGCTTTGTATTTAAGCCATCATGCTCAATATTTACTGTAAGCGTTACTATTCTTGTGAAAATGGAAAACGGAAAGAAAAAACTGAACTTTTCAAGAACGACTTATTTTGAACAAAAAAAAAAAGCCACTCACTTATATGGGTTTTTGAGTAATTGTTCGATTTGTTTTCTGTACAATTAGGGACTTCTTATCATTGTTGCCGCTAGAGTTTAACCAAAAACACCTAAAGCCCCCACCCACCTTGGAAGATTATAGGCTCGTTTTAATATATGTCTTTTCTTATCTGGGAAAATCTGTACAATTAGGGACTTCTTAGATGCTAAATATGTACTTGTAAATTGTAACATGTTCTGGACGGTATCTGCTATAGTTTCTTTATTCTTCATTCCTTCAGTCAATTTGTTCGAAAGTGCTCATTTTTCCGAAATATTGGCATTTTGGAGGAAATAGTAGTTTATTGTTCATATTAGTAGCATCGATGATTGTATTGATTGCTAATTTTGAAAGTTAAATCTTCTTTCTGTTTTTGATTTAATCATGCAAAATATGTACATAATTTGGTGTAAATACTTACGCAGGTTGATTGAACCGTTCTCAAGGGTTGGGATTGCACATATTGCTGGGCTAATTGAGCTACCGGTTGACCATGTGGAGAAAAAGTGGTCCCAGATGATATTAGACAAGAAGTTTGCTGGAACATTGGATCAGGGTGTCGGGTGTCTCATAATATTTGATGATCCAAAGACGGATGCAATCTACCATGCAACACTCGAGACCATTGAAAACACGAGCAAGGTTGTTGATAGCTTGTTCATGAGATCGGCCAAGGTAATGTCATAAGGTAATTTGGTTCTCCTGTTCATGTACTTTTTGTTTCTTCTTTGAGTACGTGATGATCATCATCTTTAGGCTGTAAAAAAATATTGAATCTTGAAACAGGTGAATCAATCCGATGGAATATGTTTTTTTCAGTCATCATTTAGTTTGAATGCTATTCAATATTCATTGTTCCTCCTATGAACTCCTAATGCAAAATTGAAGTGTACATATACAATGTGTGCATGTGTATGTATATTGAATGGTATCCAATCTGAATTCAGAGATAAATACTTACAAAGATGTTACTAATATTCATTGTTGTATTGTGATTGTCTACTACAAAGATGGAGATACTACATATATATATATATATATATATATATATAAACCCTGCAACACTGGGCTAACTAGCCGTTTGATCTTCTAACACAATCTAAAACACCTTATTTTTTCGTTTTATTCGACAATTTTTTTCTTAAAAAATTCAGAAAAGACAAGTAAAGTCTTGTCGAGCCAAATATGGTATGACATAATTTAGTTTGTACTATACTTCCCAATTTGGTTTTGTAACGACTTATGTTTTGATGGTTCAAGTATTACACAACACGATATTATGAATTTATAAGCTAAATTGTTGCACATTATATACAAGTGAACAACATTATATTCTTTTTTTCAAATATTGGGTTATGCGAGGTTCTCACTAAAGTTTAAAAAGGTTTGATGGTTAAATGAGATATAAAAATACCTAGTCACGAAGTAAAAAGTTGATTGTTACTTCAAATTAAAATTTTATTTTACTTATTTAAATTATGACGTAAACCTTTAAACCCGATATTCTCATCATCTGTTGATCTCGAAGTCCTCCTGTAGAGCTTCTTCCAATCCTAGATGGGGGATCACTTACCAAAGGATTAGAGACTTGTCTGTGTTAACAAAAATAAAATAAAGTCGACGTTGGAATTTTGGTACCATTTGAATTGCATATATATATATATATATATATTAACATTAATCTTTTAAAAATTACGTTTATTAGATTGGAAAATCAAATGTGTATTCTTTCTATATATGAGTTAACGACATAAATGGTCCTTGTGGTTAGTTAAAAAAAAATCACGATTCGTTCCTATGGTTCAAAAACCTCACTGGTAGTCCTTTATAGGAGAATAAGGTTCATGTTTGGTCTGATGGACTAACGGCCGTTGTCTCTCATCCGTTAAAACCCTCATGTGCCTCCCACGTGAGGGTATTTTGGTACTTTACCCTCTCCCTCTATGTCTGTAGTCTCTTTCTTCCCTTTTTTATATACATATAAACGTTATATCAATGCATCAAATTTATTTCTTCTGTAACAGACATGGTTAGAACAAAAGACATAGAGGGAAGAAAGACACAGATATAAAAGACACATATATAAAACCCTAAAAAGCCTTTTTAACAGCATGTGAAAACCACCAGATAAGCAAAGCAACCTCAGACATAAAACACATACCACCACCGATTTTCGATTTCAATCCCAAAAAAAATTCCGAAAACAAAATATGGTGAATGCTGGTGATGTGGACGCACTGGATTTCGAGCCCGATGAGGATGATCTTATGTCGATGGACAAAGACACCGCCGTCGACGTGGATCAATCTTCACCTAGCTCCACCGCCACTCATATCCCTAAACTTAAATTTACTATCACCAGTGGATCCGCCGTCGCTCCTAAGAAAACTAAAGGTCGTGGCTTTCGTGAAGAAACTGATGCTGAGCATATGAATCGTATGTCTGGCCGTTTCGATTCTCTCGATTCCGATGGCGGCCCCGGTCCTGAACGATGTAAGCTATATACACACACACATACACTCTATTTTTAGATGATAATATTTATATAACGTTTATATGTATATAAGGAAGGGAAGAAAGAGACTACAGACATAAAAGGAGAGGGTAAAGTACCAAAATACCCTCATGTGCATTTAACGAATGGGAGATAACGGCCGTCAATCCATTGGACCAAACATGAACCTTATCCTTCTATAAAGGACTACCAGTGAGGTTTTTAAACCACAGGCATGAAACGTGAATTTTTTGACAAACTACAAGGACCATTTATGTCGTTAACTCTCTCTCTCTATATATATGTATATATATAGATGTATGTTCCTGTGCGAAGTGTGTTAAAATGCACTAAAATACATCTTAAATATTACTAAAATGCAGTGTCAAATGAAAATAATATCTCTTTTTCCTATCGACACTGCATTTTAGTGTTAACTAAGATGCAGTTAATAGTTACTATTAAAATGCATCTTAGTTAACACTAAAATGCATCTTAGTTACCAAGATGCATCTTAGTGCCTGTTAAGGCCTACGACCGGTAAGGGCGAATTAAGGGCTACGTCTGTACCGTATCACAGTTTTCGGCGATGGGGATGGTGATGGGGAAGAAGGCTGGTGGTGGTGGTGGTGAGCTGCTGTAAAAAAAAAAAACAAAACAAAAGTTTTTCGTATTTTAACAGCCTTTGCACAGTAACCTTACCATATATATATATTATTCTATTGTTATTGTTATACATGGCAACAAAAAGGAAGGAGAGTATAACGTGCCTCTTTGATACTCAAAAAGTCTTGAAAAGAAACCCATAGGGGAAGTTTTGTCATGTGCTATTATCATATTTGGACATGGACATTGGCCAGCAAAGCTTCTGTCATTGATTAGTATCTTTTATGATTTTCAAAAGGATAAATGCGTAGGAATTATTTGGTCTTATGTACCGTTTTGATATCCAGAGCGTATACTATATTTGGTGTATCATCGGATGTTGGTATCTATTTTCACTTTTTTTTTTCAAATATATTCTTTTATTATGCAATAAACAGTTGTACACTGTTCATAAATTATTACACTTCGAGGGATGTATTTATAAAAAAAAAAGGTGGAAATAAGAGTCCCGTCAAACAAGTGTTGTTTGAACATATTCATTAGGGGAATAATCCATGGTTTAAGGGGTGTTTAGTTCGATATTAGGAATCATAATGGAAATGAGTTTTAATGAGAAACGAGTTTCTAAATCTAGGTCATTATTGGATTTTAAGATAAATTAAGGTTTACTATAAATCGTACCTGCATAATGTGCGGCGATAGATGACTTTTGAATTTTTAAATATTTGTAAATTTCAGTTAGGACGCCCCACAAGAGGTGATGGTGGATAGTTTTACAGATCGCCGACTCCGATTTTAGATTGTCTAAAACGCATGTATATAAATTGTGTTTATTATTTATTCAATATTTAAATATATAAATGATTAAATAGATTAAATACAAAAATAATATAAATATGAAAATGTTGAAAAATTCAAAATTTGAACAAAACTTTCCAAATAAAAAAAATTCTTACCATCCATTTCAGTTATAAAGTAGTATGAATATAGATATAGATATAGATAAACCTTGAAGAGGTGTAATAAATTTTAAACCATAATGGCGAACATTTTCAACCTATTCATGTATATGTGGCTTAAACCTTAAACCCTAAACCCTATAAAAGGTTTAAAATCTTGAATCTCTATAGAATTAAATGAATTTTTTTTTCTTTTACTACAATTTAAATATATTTAATGTGAAAAACATTTATAAAGTTTTAGATTGTTGAACCATAATGAAGAATAGTTTATGAAATGGTTTGTGATATAAATTGTAAATGTGACATGATTTGGCAATATAAAGGATAAAGGAAGACAATTTGTTCCCATCATCTCATCTCGTAAGGGTTATAATGCCGGTAAAGTACATTCATTTAATACCCACATGATTTAGGTATCCATAAGGATCGAACTCACGTCTTTCAACTTCACATGTGGACCCAACCTGTATTAATAACGGATACAACTCCATCTATTGATGGAGTTAACATTATTATAAACCCTAAGTAGACATAAATTGATGTGTTTGATATTTAATATACATTTTTTTGAAATCCATTTTGTTAAAAACGACGACAACTCTCTAAAAAAATGAACATGCAAAAGATTTCTATAATAAATGTTTTTAGTAGAACTGCTACAATATGCCAAACTACTAACATTGGGGCTTCTTTTTCTTTTTCATATGACTATTATTATCTGATTTTGATAAATATATTTTGTTTTTGTTTATTTCACTATCATCAATCATGTTCACCTCAACATCACACTTTCATAAAACGTATTTTATATTTTCTAACTAAAAAAATTAAAGAACAAACCCACTCATTCACACATTAAATGTAGTTTTCTTGCTAACTCATCACACTGCCTAAAAAATGGGAATCTCAGTGTGATAGACCCATCACCCTACACACCTAAAAACCACTCTATGTATTCTAAATTTCAACCTCAGTCGTTTATATATACTAAAATCGTACCTGTATAATGTGCGGAGGTTAATGATTTTTTTAAAAATATTTAAATTTTGATATGAATCAAAATTAAAATTAAAACTCATAAAATTCGATTACTATATGCACCTAGGAATGATGGTGGCCGACAACCGGCTTCGTCGATCGCCTAATTTTGATTATATATGGAAAAAAGTGTTTGACTGGCAGGGACACTCAAACCCTGTGTACCGCATTGGTACCTAGCTCCCCCACCCCGTAAG